>JXSR01S047771.1:1713-14267 GCA_000969725.1 Ophiothrix spiculata
TAATATTAAATATGCATGGATAATAGATGGGCTCATATTTCATTATGTTTGAAGTTGTGTCAATGAGCGCATCTGACAACCTATATCTACTCTTACTATAATACCTACTGATGTTTGAAACAATGTTTTCCCTTCTGTTTCTTTAGAGTTTCTGTCAAGGTATTGACATAAATCACACAAATTAAGTTCATTTGTATGGGATTCAACATTCAACACCGATCGTATTTTAAATAATGCTGTCAACTTGTCAGTTTTTCTACAAACTTAATGTCAAATACAATTAGGAAGCCTTTTGTAAATTTGCAATTGAATGGTTATGCAGAGAGTACTTTTGTATAATAACTACCAATTTCCACCTTATTCCTGTTTTGTCCTACAATTTTGTGATGGCTCACCCCCCCCCCCCAAAAAAAAAGACTTTGCGACAGAACAAGAAACTTGTAAAAATAGAAAGCAACAAATGAAGAAAATAATAAGAATTTCCAGCAGATTTCCTGTTTTAATACCCACTTTACTTTCAAAGTAATTATTTTTACATGCAACTATGATAATTGAATGTAAATGTGCAACCGATCCCATGTTTTATTTACATAAAGATGCGACCAATCTAATGTTTTATTTACTTAAAGATACGCATGATGTAAAATTGTAATAGCTTAAGCTATGGTAACAATCCGCAGCTTTACTTTGCTTATACCATCACTCCTATTCGTCATAAAAGCTGCCTCACACTATGACGATGACCAACGAAAGGGGTAACAAATGAGAAAAACTATTGTAAATATGTAATGTGTAATCAAGAGCACTTGGTAGACTTGTGTATCCAAAAATCATTTTCTCCTCTTTTCGCATGTATATAGGCATATATTCTGAAGTATCTGTATGCGAGCGATTTTTTCTATTTTATCAACTTTATTGTACAGACAAATTATTTACTACTAGAATTCATCATAAATCAAATTTGCAAAATTAAAATCATTTAACTTTTTACTAATGTGACCATTTCGTTACTTAATATTCCGGTGTGTAGAAAAAAGTAAATAGATATATTGTGGCGACACTGTGGCGGTTGCAAAACTTTCGCTATATCCCATGGGTCATGAATATTCATGTTTTAATATTCATGAGCTTATTGATTTGTTTTATTATATAAATATGAAGGGGTATGCAACGAAATAATATTTATCTCACTAAAATGTAACACAATTGCCGTGACAATTTTAGTTGCTGTGACACTCTTATGATGCAACGTTTAGCGGCAAACATCGAGCCTCGGCGCGCGGCAAGGTACTTTTGGATCAGCTGAAACGTGGATCCGTAAATCAAAATAAGATGCGTCAAAATGCCAAAAGATAAATGTTATGATTTATGTCATCCTAGAATTATATATATATATTATATATTATATCAAATCTTAAGAACATAAAGATATGATTTTAAAATGAGTTTTACTCATTTCATAGCCAGCGTCTCCATATTCGTTTTCCCTCCCAAATTCTATCTCAAGTAGAACTGTTGGCGAATGTCTACATAAGACATTCGCCATTGAAAAACTAAACGTACTGCACTAGATTAAGCCTAAAGCTAACAGAACCCAAAGAAAGTGAGGATGATCTTTGAACGCGTTTATCTCAGTTATACGTTTTACTCCCCGAAAACCTTTGACGGACCATAACTTGACTTCTGGAAATCGTATGAATTTCATTAAGGTGTCTTGTTTATCCTTACAACTTGGTCTTTGCAAATAGTTTAAAAGTGAAAATGACAAGAGGTTGAATTTAGAGCTGGTTTGGGATGGACGGTCACATTTTGGAAATTTGCTGTTTGAAGGGGACATTTATTGACATTTTTATCCACAATTTCCTAACAAAAAGTTGAAAAACCATTACAAATAACTAGAATGTGTTGCAGAATGAAGTTCTGAACCTGTTGTCGAAATTCATTTCATTTTGGTATAAATTTAGTTTATTTAAGTCTGTTTATTGGCACTTTTTTGTAAATTCATATTTGTGCAAAAACGAGGGCGCTATACATTTTTCAAATGTTTGCTAATACTTTATTATCGAAAAAATTGCTTGATTCGTGAAAATTTTGGCTGCAAATTATTAGTTATTGATGTCAGATGCTTCATTTGCATATCTTATTTTGTTAGTGTATACCAGCATATCCCTTCTACATCTTATTATATTATAGCGCCATTTATTTTGACACTTAGAAATAAAATGTCCCCATTTCTATTGTCATCTAATTGTAACACCTTCATTAATAAAGCAGATACATGTTACAATATTTAAGATACAAATTACAACAAACTTGCTAACCATCTTTGAGGGCCTGGGGCCGTATTCATAAAATTCCCTTACACTTAAGTGCAACTTTAACACTTAAGTGTAAGTTTAAGTGAAACACTTAAGTGTTTCACTTAACTTTGGAGCTCAATTTCTGCTTTATTGCAGTGCATCATTTTCTGTTTTTTTAACTACAATTTTAAGTGCAAAAATCCTAACTATAATTTGCAAAAAATATTTCCCAGGATTAAACTGACTCTCTTTAGTCACCCTGGATGTGTTTTTTTGTATGAAGAAGAAACTCGTGTGAAATATATGCTATAGAATACCCATGTGTTTTAAGGGCAACTCTTAAGGGTGCTTCAAGGTCCCCTTAAAAGTTGCCCTTAAAATCATAAGAGTTAAGAGTTTCCCTTAAATATTTGTTCATTTAAGTGCAACTCTAAGAGTTTGTCTTAAAATTCAGCAGATCTAAGGGAAACTCTTGAAAAAGTTGCACTTAAGTGTGCTTTATGAATACGGCCCCAGATGCCTACTTGTTAAATATTGTTATCATTTAAAACAAAAACAACGACAACAAAACATAACAACAACAACAGGATACAAAAAAAACCTTGCAATATTATTTGACTTAATGTATGAAGGCTGAATATATCAGATATACATTTACATGTATTATCCAATAGAACTGTTGTCAATTTTGCCGATAATTTAACTTCATTGTATACTTGGATCTTAACATATAATAGAAGCTCACCATCTCAACTGAAAAAGATTTCATCATTATTCATTCATAGACGGTAAGTATATACAGAAGTGGAACAAAATCATTCAAAAGTTGGAATTTTAAGTAAAAATGGTAGGCAGTTGTGTCAACAAAGTTCATATTATATACAATTTCCACATTCAGTGTTTCGTTAACCATAACATAACACTCCAAATGCTAAGATACAAATGAAATGTAAACTGACAAATTTGCAAAAAGTCGATTTGAGATACGATATTTGAGAACTTGACGCGTTGACACAAAGAATGGCAAGTGGCTTTAAATGTTGATTTATTCTTGAAGTGATCCTAATTTTGTTCGATATATGTCAGTATAGCTTGTCTTAGATTTTGAGTAATAAAAGGTAAAGCGACTAATGAGATTACCTGTTGCATGTATAAAAAGGATTTTTATTTTCCGTATTTGCCGAAAACCTATACCTTTATTAACGAATTACCGTGATAACTATATAACAAGCATGATTGGGACCTTTTATAGTACAATGCTATATACGTGTATTTATTTTAAACTTTCTGTAATTAAGTTATCGAATATAAAACTACAAACTGACGAAAAATTCGTTTTCTCGGGGTGTTACATGGTAACAAAATTTATCAAACCGAGCAAATTTTGATACTGATTCTTAAAAACATTCAACGGTCTTTTCATCTTTTTGATTATCCCAGGAAGGAAAAATTTAAGATCATAGATGGAAATGGAAATATAAGAAATAATTTTGATTATCATAATTTCTTATACAATATTATAGGCACAGCTGCGTTTATTATCAATATATTTAACTTAAGGCTACAGTCCCTAAAAACGTCTCGCTCGGCTGAATGTCATGTTTACTGCAAGTTTTTACCTACTTACACCTATCAGAATATCACAATTTCTGGCGTACATATTGAATAGAGTCTCTAATTTATACATTAAACTTTACTAATGATTTCACGTCCATTATCACGGTCAAAATGACGCCTAAAAACTACTTCGAAAAAGTTGACCCTTTTTCGCCGAAACCTCATAATTTTATGATGTTCAAACAATTCGACTGATTTCAAATTTTGACAGATTGTAGGCTTGATACTTCTTATTGAATTACAAACAATATTTTATCAATATGCTGAGTTGATTTTGAATGATAATGTAACAAACCCGGGTTGTTTTGCCCGAAAATCCGGACGTGAATTGCGACTCTGAGTTTGCCCTGTTTGAGCTGTGAATTGTCTGTTTTAAGTATCTACATTATCTAAATTTTGTCTGATATACGAATTCGCATAATTTACTCACAAATTGAGCATTCCAATGAGGCAAAAATTGCAGTTTTTATGTAAACAAAAGAAAAATACGGCATTCTAATGTTTATGTTTTAGATTTTAGTTCACAATCTCAACGCTACCTTGATAGCTCAGCGGTATATCTCTCGCTTCGTAATGCATGACTAACCCCCGCCATAATCCATGGTTCGAGTCCCTGCAAAGGCAGTGGAAACTATTTATCTTTTCATGATTGAAAAATAGTTAGGATTCACATTTTCCTGAGAATATGGATTCCTCGTACCCTTAAAGAATTATCAAAACCGTTTTGTACATACAATCAGATCGTTGGGTTGCATATAATGAGGAATGGATCATTTGAAAATAAATTATTTCAATGTACTACTTAAATAGCGTATGACAACGCGAAATAATGCTTCATAGTATTTAGTAGTTTAACATTAACCCGTCAGTGGAACGTTATGTCAATTAATTCAGTCTTATGCAAATTGACATATGAAGTGTCATGATGATAAAAACAAACCTTATGATAACTTTTGTCAACATCCAATGCTTTTTTAGAGTATTCAACGTCCCATTTTCAATTTAAAATTAGTTCATAAATTATTTCAATTCTCTACTGAGAGAGCGTACATTGGTTAATCATTTTGCTTTTTTAGAGTATTCAACGTCCCATTTTCAATTTAAAATTAGTCCATAAATTATGTCAATGCTCAACTGAGAGAGCTTAATCATTTTGCTTTGCCTGTGGGGCGGTTTCCTCGGGGACGCACTGACACATTGAATTAGAAATCTAGCCAGACATTAGGCCTGTTCAAATGTTCTATCTGTGCTTAGTAATCTGTTGTAATATATTTTGTTAACCCATTACTTATTCTTTTTAATGGAGACAGTAAGTATAGATAATCCCAACTTGAGAAATTGCAATCCGTAGCAACCCCTTTTTGTTTACACTAGAAAAAGCATATCTAAAAGGGTCAGAAATTGTTGTTTTTGTCCATGGCAAGACAATAGCCTATCCCATACTTTGATTGAAAGGCCTTTAAGATTTATCTTTGTAAATTCGATACTTCTTGTGACAAATTGACAATTACAATTTGATTTGATATTTTGCGGCAAACTTGAACAGGCCTATTTATTCTTCTGGGAGTGATACAGGGATCTAGTTTTTAGGTTAGGGTTTAACAACAACATAATACATGTACATGCATTAAGAGTGTAGTATTGCTACACTGTTATACTGTTGGGCAATTTTTTAGCGTTGGTTAAACTATGAACAACCCAATTGTTGGGTAAATAATATTAACCAACTGTTGATGAAATTTTACCCAATATTTGGGTAATTAGCTAAAACTTTTACTCAACAGTTAGGTAATTAGCCAACATTGTACGCAACGTTGGTAATTATTTACCCAGAAGTTGGGTTGTTCATAGTTGAACCAACGTTGGCAGTGTACTCAAATCTATTGAGGTATACGGTATTGCCTTTAAATATTGCTTATAATGCTGCACCATCTGTATTTTTTTGTTTATTCATTTTTGTTTATGTTTGGCTTATATTGTTATCCATTAAATGAGGAATATAGCATACTCAAATGACAATAATTTCTTCTGAAAGGGTCACTTTGTTTTTATAAAATCTTAAAAATCATGACAAAATAAGGCTGTCCAGCCCGTATGAGCCGTAAATGTCAGAAATATGTCAAGGTCGTAATTTGCCGAAATTGATTCTTCGACAGATTCACAACCCTTGGGCTTATTACAAAATACCAGAAAAGTTTCATTCAAGAAAATGATAGGAAATGTGAAATAAATCTGCATACTTTTGAGACAATCAACAGAAAATATAGGGCTTACTGATCTTTGAATGCGTTTATCTCAGTTATACGTTTTACTCCCTAACATTGAACCTTTTACGGACCATAACTTTACTTTTGGAAATCGTGTGAAGTTTATTAAGGGGACATTTTAATCCTCAAAACATGTTCTTTGCAAATATTTAAAAAAGTGAAAATGACAAATGGTGACATTTACGGCTGGTTTGTAATGGACGGTGACGAATAACATGAAAATGCATTTTTTTGGGTCTCCATTTGAAGGTATATTTTTAGTCTAGACCACGATTATGTAAGCAGGATCAGTTTAAGGAGCTTTAGGTGAATATATTTCTTTAAAATATATTTCTTTGAAATTTGGTACTCAAACATATACTCGGGTAAACACAATATGTTGTTGTTGTTTTGATTCTATTTACCCTTGAAATTTAATTCAAGGCTCTATCAAGGTTATTTGGCTATATGGTCAATGTCTTCAGTTACACGTGATAAACTAGCGGAAGAAGCTCTAACATAACATTCATCTATGACGTTCGCCTGTTTGCTTGTCCTCTATCTACTATTCCTCTATCGACAATAATATAGACCCCAACAAAGACCTGGCATGGTTCTTGTCAATCGGGACTCAAACACAAACGTCATCATTGAGCTTACAATTCCATTCGAGCAGAATATCCGCAATGCACATGACCGTAAGATCAATAGATATTCCAGTCTAATCTTAGATCTTGAGGAACCAAATTATGATGCCAAACTGTTCTGCATTGAAATTGGCAGCAGGTGCTTAATAATTAATAAAAACATGCGCAATATTGAAACAATTGTCAAATAATTTCTAGGAACAAATCTCCAAAAAAAAAAAAAAAAAAAAACATGTGCAAAAAACTTTTGAAAGTGTTTAGCAAACGTGTAATCCTTGGCTCTTATACCATCTTTTATTCACAGTATGACAACGACTGGTCGATTTCTTAATATATTTTTATAAATTGTATATAAATCTATTGGCTTATATGTTTTTTAATATTTATCTGTTACTGTTTTCATCTGTATGTCATGAATACTCCTGCGGAGATATGGTGACTTGATTAATATTTTAACTTTCATTCTCCATTCTCTAGTCTGGATTTGTATGTTACCTTTTCATTCATTTTCTTATATCTAAATGTATTTGTTGTTTAAATGTGAATAAAGAATGAATTGAATCAATAAATAATTGATGTTGCATTCTTATGAATAGGTGCATATTTATGCGGTTGTTGTTTCAAAACAAGATGATGAATTCATAAATTGTTCAATATTCGCTCGGTTATTTCTTTATCAAATTCAGTGTTTCTACCATGGATAACCGTATTTTCAGGAAGCATTTAAATTATTGCATTTGCATATTAGATGACAACACTTATCGCAGTATGTGTAGTACTTATATACCCCACGCATTTCTACATTTACAACATTTTACTTCAGCATCTCATATCTCCTATTTCTGATAATTGTTTTAAACGAATGATGTATGATTATTATTCTGATATCATCTTTATCAGCCACAAAAACTATTTTTATTTTAATAACGTGCATTTTAGCGTAAGATACCTCCTACGCTGTCTATGCATATTTAAGGTTGACTGTATCAGAACAATGTGGATATTTAATCATGTTTGTTTAACTGCTCCGATATTCATTTCTTTTTCAATTATTATAAGGGACGTACACGCTAATTATCGATATTGGAAATCGTTTTAAAGAATATGCCGTATGTTTCATTATATTCAATGATTATTACAAATGAACAACAGTTATTCTTTACCATTTTAAAGGCCTTTTCGGAGATGGGTATAAATATTCATGTTGTTTAATGCTCTAAACTCGCCAATATAGCCCAAAATTCAAAACTTAGGCAAATTCTTGTTGCATTGATATGAAGCAGTTGCAATATGGTTGTTGTTCCAAAACCAGATGGTGAATTTATAATTTTTTTTCAATATTCAAAGTCACTAGGTTATTCTGTATTCCGTGATTTTACCATGGGTACCCTTTTTCAGGAAGCATTCAGATTACATTTGCAAATTAGATGACAACACTTATCGCACTATTTGTAGTACTTATATTCCCCACGCATTTCTTCATTTACAACATTGTACTTAAGCATCTCATACCTCAAATATCTCGTAATTGTTTTAAACGAATGATGTATGATTATTATTCTGATATTATCTTTGTCAGCCACAAAAATTATGCTTATTTTACCAACGTAAAAAAAACACGAGCAGGAATCGTGTCATACAATTGAAGCTCAACAATGTTTTTAAAATTTTCCATGATTTGTGCCCTCAGTATATGAAATTGTTTTTTAACAGAGTGTCTTCCGGTTCCCAATTCAAAAGGGCAGGCTTGTTTTAGTTTTTATAATACTGCTATTCATCATTGGAACTCACTGCCAAATGATATCAAGGGTACCCATGATTTTCAAGCTTTTAGACAATTAGTCAAAAACCACTTAGCTCATCATAATTGTGTTGATTCTTGAGCTGGTCCGCTTGTCTCCTTGTTTGTGTGCATCATCGTTTTTTCCTGTTCTTCTGTGATCTCCCTTTTCCTCATTTCCTAAGGACCCCAATGGAAATAAGCTTTTTTAAAAGCTTTTTGGGCTATCCTTGGTACTCTAGGTTTAAATAATTCTTTTGTGTAGTTTAATTATATTTCTGTGCAATTATTGTATTTATCTATATTTTAATGTTGCTATTTAAATGTGTAAATGTTTTATGAGTACCTAATAAAATCAAATCAAATTACACGTGCATTTTTTAGAGTAAGATACCTCCTACGCTGTCTGTGCATATATAAGGTTTGACTGTATCAGAATAATGTAGATATTTAATCATGTTTGTTTACTGTTCCGATTTTCATTTCTTTTTCAATAAGTATAGGAGACGTACACCATTGTTTAATATCTATTGGAAAAATTATGTTTTAAAGTTATGCCGAATGTTTCAAACAGTTCAATTAATATTACAACAATTAATCTTAACCGTCAGTACTCAGCTAATGGACTAGTTTGTTTTGGATAAGAAAAAAATAAAAGGCCTTTTCGGAGATTGGTATGAATATTCATATGTTTAACACTCTAATTTAAAAAGCATATAAACTCGTAAAAAAAGCCCGAATTCAAAAACAAATTGCTTACTACTTAAGTATACATGTTGTAAAACCATTTTGAAATGCAAAAAGATATTTAATTTTTTGGAAGTATAATGCATTTTTGTGTTTATTTTCATTGAGTGAGGTCAAATTTTGTCTCAAAGTTTAACCCGATATCTACGATTCTAATATATTTTTCTACTAGGTTGAAAAGAAAACGTAAACATTTAGCCCAATGTTTGAGAAAAACCCCCAATAGCGTCGTATTATAGCTGCTTTGTCCAATAAGGCCAAAGTAGGTCAAATAAGATATCACATTGAGATACAGATCCGAAAGTGACAGTATACTGGCCATATTTGATCTATCTCCTTAACGTCAGCCTTTTCAGGCACGTGATGGCTAAGGCGATTGCTTATCGTACGTAGTATATATGTTGTAAAAACCATTGAGATATTCAAACAGATTTTGAATTTTCGTGTTTTTGCAAGTGTTTTTTTTTTCATTGAGCGAAGTCAAATTTTGTCTCAACGTTTAACTCGATATCTACGATTCTAATAAATTTTTGCTACGCCTTTCAAAAGAAAACGTTTAGCGCAAAAATGCAATACCGACGTGGAGGTATTTGGTGTTTTGTCCAATAAGGCCAAAGTAGATCAAAAAAGATATCACATTTAGATACAAACCTGGAAGTGAGAGTATACTGGCCATTATTATTATTATTATTACTGGTATACCAATTTGATATAACTTCTCAACGTCAGCTTTTTCCTACAACCAAGTGGCTAAGGCGACTGCTTTGGGTGAAGAATATCTTCTAATTTTTTCTTTGTTATACCCCGTGTAAAGTGACGTTTGTGACCTCAATGTACCCTGATTATCTGAAATGTTTATTTGAAAAACATATCTATGGTGTTTTTTTCGATTGCATTTACTAAACATCTTTATTGGATTGTCTCACTTGCCACTTATCAGTCATAACCAGCAATCGGAAGACTTTTTATATTTTCCTCATTGTGGTTGGTCTTGCAATCAACTGATTTCAGCATTATCTTGTCCTGTGGTTTTCACAAAGTGTCAATATTAGATTATTACAAATTTTGATTATCTTTTACTTAGTTAAAGATAATACAATACAATAAATACAATACAATACAATACAAAAGGAAATTTATAAAAAGCACAATTCAAGGAAAACGTTCAAAAGCGCTACATGCACAAAGGTTTTTGGTATGATTACAATCAAATAATCCTCTTGGCTGTTGTCTGCGCTTCAGTAATACTATTTCCAGTGAAAAACAACGTTGAACTATAAATTCATGAAAGGCTGCCATGTGTCTTTTTTCTGTAAAATACCTCAACAAATGGACATGTCTTTATAAATACAAATCCCGACAACCATCAACAAATACATACTTACTGGTTTTCACTAATTTCAATGTTTGATTAAATGTGGTATTTTTTTAACGCTGTTAAAAGATTTGGTAAGTACTATTATTGTTATTTCGTCAAATAAGATATTTTTTTTTGACCAATTAATGTTTTCAGTATATCCCATATTGTACCATACAACAAAATAGCCCCCGATTGACTTACTGTACAAATAGACTTGCCAAATACACCCGAGAACGCAATAATGAAGTAACTGGTTTCAATACTGACTTTTTTAATTGTTAATGATCTCTTTTAACAAAAAATAATGAAAAATGTACACCATCACCATCTAAATTTTCGAGATACGGTGCGTTGAAGGTAATACCGCCCCAATCGCTGATAGCCACATTTTGTATTTCCAAAATCCCATGCATTTTTGGGAAAGCCTTAAAGTTGTACCAAAGTACTCTGGAAATCGAAAAATGCACCAGAAAAAACTTTAAATAAATCTAACATCACGATTAGAACAACATATACACCAAATATATTTTGATAGGAAAGGGCAGTCAATTTTGCCGATTTTAGAAATGCCGGATAACGACGCCAGTTTATTTGGTGTAGTGGACCAATATAGGATGACTACCCATTCTTTATAGTATTATAACAGCATCAAAGTATTCAGGATGTTGTAGGGAGTGTTTTTCGGACATTTCAGTAAAAATAAGACTCCAGAAATCCAAATGCGGCCAAATGGCAGCGCTGTCGTGACCTAGACGTGACTTTTGATCGCCCCTCAGAGGCATACACAGATATTTAATGATTTTTGAAAGCCTGAGGTGTCTACCATAATTTCATATTCTGAAGTTTAAATGAAACACAGTGAACATGAGTGGTGCTCTTTCAAAATGAGCGGAAATTCGCGATTTTCAAAATTGAGTTTATGGCATATTTTAGCTCAGCTTTCGAATGATATATAATGTGTCATAATTTCTTTCAACAATCTTCATTTAGAGATCGAAATACAAGGCAGTCCACTCAAAATCTGGCAGTAAAAAATTGTCGCAAATCGATTTTAAAGTTTCTGATTACAATAGTGTATGATAGCAAATGCCATCAATTACCCGTGAATAATTGCACTTCCTGGCATAATCGACCTTCAAAACGCGACGTATAGTTTCACACTTATGTATTAATGCGTTTTATGTTAAAAAACGAAATTTGATCTTTTTATCATATTTTTACTTTAGCAGCTATTTATTCAAAATCTTCAATCGCGACTTTCCGCTCATTTTGCCAGAGCACCATTCATATAATATTCCTCTGGACTGGGTCAATGGTAGGACGGGCCGGGAAGGGGTAAAATAGAGATCTCTTCAGTTACTCATGATGAACAACCGGAAGAGGCTCTGAAGCCAAGTAACCTCCACCTGTGACGTTGACGTCTAATTGTTCTAATGTATATGTATTACCATTCTTTGTATTTTATCGAAAAATTACATCCGCATGAAGTAGTCTCGTTTTTGATATGGTTGGTGTTCCAAAACAAAATGAAGACACTAGCTGATCTACGTTCAATATCGCTCAGTTTCTTCAGTCTTATATGTGTACCGCCGCGGCAAAAGGGTCCAGTTGTCGACTCCTACATGTTGCTCATTATAGCATATCTGATGTATACAAATACCATACACAGGTTTTAGCCGTGTTCATTTATTTTGACTTTGGCTACCACACCTCAATACACAGATATGATTGACACATCAAGGACGACAAAATTTGCATAGGCCTTCCTCGGTCGTGAAACAAGTTCGTTGCTGAGTTGCCAGATTCTTTTCTACTCAAGGCCAGGCCACTTTCGAAAGATGAATAACATTTAACCGG
>JXSR01S047779.1:79265-91407 GCA_000969725.1 Ophiothrix spiculata
TTAAATTTCACTTTCAAACATTTCAATTTATTGTTATTATCTGTTTTTATCATTATTTTGACTCATGGAACCCACCAATTTTATGCTGTACAAGGTCTTCAAACTAATTCCAGCTAACCACGCACCCAGGTTCCAAATGATAAACAGGAAAATGTCGGGCCTATATGAGCGTGTTCGGGAACACTTTTTCAGTGAATGACTTTCCTGAATTGGTACCTACAATCCAGAGCTAACCAGACTGGTGACTAAATGACTCATTCATGGTCAACGAGGTCTTTTAATGAAAGTAGAATCAAGGAAATTTGGTCGTCCTGTCATTTGATGTTTTATTTATAAGACAATCAAAGATAAAGTGCCCATTGTTTATACATTTAAATGTTGCATGCATATCCAGTATGTTCCTCTATGTACTGTTACTAGGTTAAAATGGCTCTTGAGAGAAAGTTGTAAGCATTATGGTTATTCCATCTATTCCAAAATTAGGTCCAGCATTAATTTATTTTGGACAACATGACATGGACAACATGACAATCTACATTCAGCCATCATGTACCCACAAATTTTGATAACCACATGACATGAGGGGTGGATCGGCGAAAATGGCAGAAATTCGCCAATTTTAAAATTGAGTTTATTACATATTTTAATTCTCTAAAATAAGAGTCTCCACTTTCGAATGATATATATTTATAGATCAAAATCCAAAGCAGTCCACTGATAACTGGTGATGAAAATTAGCAGCAAATAGATTTTAAAGTTGCTGATTATTTTAGTGTATAATAGCAAAAGGGACCTTTGAAACTCAAGTCACAGTAATATGCATGAATGAGTGGAATCTCTAAATTAACTCTAAATTGACTTCAGTTGGCGCAGTACAGTTAATCTGAGTATGCCGACTTAACCGAAACAGAAACAGACTCTAAAATCCAAAAAATTGAGACAAAAACACTTATAATTACAAAACGGAATTTTTTTGTCTCTCTCTCTTTTTCACATATGTTATGGTCCTTATCTACTTCTTTAAAATAATGTAATAAAAATATAGTCACTCACTGACTTACTTTATGAGATATTCAGCAAAAATAGGCAACAAATTGGTATTTTTTAAGCAATGACAAATAGCAAAAAGCACTGAACTCTGAGCACCTGCACGTTTACTTAAAGCACAAAATACAGTAACCAAGAAAGTGCACTAAAAGCCAGGGATATGACTTTGAAATCGTGTCCAAAGGGGTGTTATAACCAATGTTGGATTTTAGAATCAATGGTAAAAAAATGGTAAACATAATATTTTAAATGGATATTTCAAAAAAAACTAAGATGGTAACCCCCCCCCCCCCTTTTTTTTTTTTAATTTCAGATGTGATCAGCACATATGAATAAATAAATAATAAATGTTGGTGCTTAATGCTTATATAGCGCTTTTCCAGAATTGATCAAAGCGCTTTACATTTGTTCCGTTACCAATAGAATACAACCAACTTACGCGGCTGCCTTACAATCACGGCGCCTATTGAGTATATTCCTAGTAACTACCCATGATAACGCTTGGGTCCACGAAGCAATTAGGATTAAATGTCTTGCCCAAGGACATAACCCGTTGGCCGTAGCGGGGCTCGAACTCACGACCTACTGATTCGCAGTCCTGCTCTGTTCCACTAGACCACACGAGGAGCTAGTGGAACAACATATATCAAAACGAACATATATCAAAACGAAAGAAACAACATATATCAAAACGAAAGAAAAATAAATAGAGGAATTCTATCTGTGCTAAGCCACCTTGGGCCGCATAAAAAATAGGTTGTTTCTCGTCTGAAGGTTTCTCAAAATGTGAGGGGGGAGGGAGGGAGGTGGTTTTTTTTTTTTTTTTTTAAGGTTGGGAAGAGCCTGGGCGATCCAGTTTTACCCTTGGTTGATGATGACTGTATATTCAATTGCTGTCTTTTAACTCTATATGATGGATAGATGTTGGTTTGATGACAGTTTCAACATTAAAAACATCAACAATCCTTTAAAATAGAAAGCGGTGTCTCAATATTTGAACGATTTTGCTCAATTTTTAACATCTTTTTAGCATTTTTGCAAAAAAAAAGAAAGAAAAAATTGGTGCAGCATCAAAAAGTGAGGAGGGAGGGGACGAGAAACAACTTTGTTTTTTTATGCGGCCTTAAAAAAGTATTTGGTTTTCTTGTCCTTAATATCTGGAAAATGTGTACAGTAAAGTGCATCAATCATCTGTTGGCTCTATTAGCCTATCTATGACACAATAGATAGCTTTGTCCATGAACTTGAAGGGTGGCCATTACTATCAAGGGCATCATTAACCTTTGGGGCTAACACATTAAGGTATCTACACTAAGTACACAAACAGTCAGAATAGTTCAGAGAAAATCTTTTAACACTTTTAACTCAGATATCAACAGATGGATAGTTAACAACCTAATAGGTAACCTTATAAATTTTCAAGTGTATCCGACGATTTCATAATTGTGATGCATTCTGTGAGCTTTTCACACAAAATAATGTTGTAATACAGGAAAGTGAGATAATGATGCCAGTCAATTTACCTTTTTTTTCCTCCTGAAACTGGTAACCCTATTTTTTACAACCCTACACCCAATACCCTATTTTACCCAAATCTCGCACTTAATAATGACCATGACCCCTTTTTGTCAGTAAACAATTAAGTAAAATTTGTTCAGCTACATGACTCAGCCTACATCTCAAAAGGTTGATAAGACAAAGTAGCCAGAGTAGACAAGAGTATTCGTTCTTTTAAACATGTTTTTTTTCAAAGACAGACAACCCACAAGTATGACAAGCATTGTAAAAAAAGTCTGCTTTATGTTGCATTTAGTGCCTAATTGTAAACTGTGAAAGTGCTAAAAGATAGAGTGATGTTTTCATAGTAAAATTGTTTAGGCCAAGTAAAAAATAAAACATGTTTCTCGTCCGGGTTTTTGAAAAAAAGGAGGAAGAGGTACTTTTTATTTTTTATTTTTTATTTCAATGCCAGTGTAAAATTGCCCATTAATGGCCCATTCTCACCTAACATATCGATACCAAATGTTTTATTGGAAGAGGAGGAGTCCCTTTTTATTTTTGAGTTTTGGACATACTGGAGGGTTGATTAAAACAAAATATGCTTTAAAATGCTTATTGAACAGAAGCAAATCTATTGCACAGACTTAAACTTTTCAAACACTTTTTACAAATAAGTTATGCATGAAATACAAAAAATAAAAAATATTTGTCAAAATCCTTAAAAAATGATGCGGGAGGGGACGAGAAACATGTTTATTTTTTTACTCGGCCTTAAAGAGACCTACTCTGTTATCCCTTTATCAATGAACTTGACTGACATTGTTTACCTCCCTTAGGGGTAAAATCTTTAAGGAATTACTGAACTGTGATTAGTTAATTTGAGGAAGACCACCCATTCAAAATTAACCTCCTTGTATGAAGTAAAATTCTTGGGTGCTAATGATGTAGAAACTGCTAATGAATTTCAAGTTCAGTCTCTCTTGTAATTCTCGTTTTAAATTCTGGACATTTTGAAAAGATGCTTTAAATGTAAAGTTACATTTAAAAGCATTAGCCTTGATCACCAAAGTGAAGTTCAATTTTCCTGACACCTACTTATTTTATTGCATTTTTAGAAAGTACTTCCAACAAATAACTAATATCCATAACCATTCTTGTTGAACTTGAACATTTATAGTAAATCAGACAATTGTTTGAATTTCTCATTCTCTAGTCCATCCAGATGGACCTCGCAAGCGACTTCTCTTGGCCTAATGAATATAGAGCAAAAATAAAATAGTGTTTTTTGGATTTATTTTGGATTTGTGGGTCATTTTTGTCTCGCTATGCTCTTTTTTAGATGTGATGAAAAAAGACCCATTTTGGGGAGACATCACCATATATAATACATAAAACAGCTGGATGGGGTTCTCTTAATGAGGCTTTTATAAGGTCAAAAAATAAATTGTTTGTTTGCCCTCCAGTGGAAAAAATTAAATTTTAGTTCGGTTGGTTGATCTTCTTTTTTTTTACTCTTTAAAGAATGATGTCATTCCATGGATTTTATCATGAATACCAAGCAATGCTGGGCTTAATCAAAGATTGTGGGTCATTATTTAAAGGAAATATGCATTTTATACTACTAAATGTGACTTTATAGTGCTAAACTTTACATTTTCCATCGGAAATATTGAGTTTTCATATTTCACATGTTTGAAGAAGGAAAAAGAAATACCCAACCCAAATTTTTGGCATTTTAGGGTCGGTCTCGGAGGGCAAACAGACATATTTTTTTAGGCCTAACCGTGGACTACCTTGGGTGTCCTCTGACTACATACCAAAATATAGATGTATACATATGATCAGGGTGCAAAATGCAAATCAATCCAATAGGAATGTTTCTTAATAATGTTAAGAGCAAATACAATTATCACATCAAGTCATCTTTAAAACATTTAGTAGCCAGCCTCGATTCAGTAAGGATGGATTCATGTTGGCATGTCGTCCCATGCCTCGTTCCCAGTGGCTGAGGATACCTTCAAATATCATTACAGGAATGGTTCAGATGATTCTCATGGAGGAAGGGGCTCTCCCGTATTGAAAATAGTTGCAAATTAGTGATGGATTCATGTTGGCATGTCGTCCCATGCCTCATTCCATATGGCTGGGGATGCCTTCAAATATCATTACAGGAATGGTTCAGGTGATTTTCATGGAGGAAGGGGCTCTCCCGTGTTGAAATTTGACTGTTATTTCATTTAACAGCCATGTAGCTGCAAATTAGTGATGGATTCATGTTTAAGTCTCTTAAAGGTATTAAACTAAAACAGAATGGTTGAATTAATGACAATGGTGTCTTAAATTCCCAATAAAAGGGTTTCAAATACCTAGAAACACTTCTTAAAAGTGTTAAAATGGTAAACAGTTACATTTTGCCTATGATTTCTTGTAAATAATTATTTTAATTTTGTTTTGTCACATTTTCGTACAGTCTCAGATGGGGTATTCATTTGATTTTTCATTCATTCATTCATAGGGTTTCCATTCAAACAGATATATGGTAGATTTTTGATCTCAGACAGGTATCATTTAGCTTCATTTCACCTTTTTGCAAATTTTTGGTCTCACATAGGATCACCTTCGGAACTTGCTAAACTTTGGTAGTTACCCGGGCACAAATATCAGTTACCCCCCTGGGGATTTTTACAATCTTGCGGGGAGCTTCAGCCCCCAAAGCCACCCCTGGGCACACCAATGCAATATGACCATATAAGGAAATGAATTTGTCCATATTTAATCATAACAATCAAGAAAAATGAGCAACTACAGGGATGCATGCGCAGAAGGGGCAAACAAACTTTGAACAAGGACGACGGGGCCTATGTACTGAATTACATCTATGACCAGCTTTTTCTCTTGACACCCTCTACATCCAAGACTTCAGTTTTTAGAGATAAACAAACTTGCCAGTCTGATGAAGTTGCTGGTGTAGCAACAAAACGTCACTAAAATGTTAGTATATTTTTACTCAATTTTCTTGGATTTGGAACAATGAACCCATTTCATACATTTTTGGATAGGTTTCCATATATATCATCTTTCCACTTTATAACCCTTTTTTCAAGGCTCTTACTCTCTTTTTTAAAAACTCTATTATATGTGATGACTCACCCCAAAAAGGGGGACTTTGCAACAGAACACTTTTCGAGAAACTGATGAAAATAGGCAGCAAAAAAATAAAGAAATTAATAAAGAGTTTCCAGCAGATTTTCTGTTGTAAAATTTGATCGCCTTGATCATTTTCAACAAGTAAGATGTCACTTTAAAGCTTAGAAAATGCTGTAACAGATGAAATGATAAAATCAAAATTGATATCATCTTCAAAGTCCCCCCTTTCTGGGTGAGCCATCACATATATATATGTAATTTCTTTCCTGGACAATATCCCTCAAGATTGGGATAGCGGGTGGGGCAGCGGGTTAGCGCAGCGGTACTGCCCTTGCTTTGCACCACTGAGTCCCCGGTCCTGGCGCTGTACGTGCATTTGGTTTTCAGTCTATGCTTGCTTCCGCAGGTTCTTCTCCGGATACTCCGGTCTGCCTCCTGCATCCAAAACTGATCTAATTAAGAAAGATCTTGGACCCCAATGGAAATGAGCTTCATTAGAGGCTTACTTGGGTTATCCTTGCCAATTATAGCCTAAAGAATTCTTTCTTCCTTTCTTTCATAGTTGGCTAATGACTAAAACATGGAATACAGGCATACATCATACAGAACTCCCCCTCCCCCCCCCCCCCTTCACCCCATACCGCGACACCACTCCCTCTCCTGGGTTCTTTCTCTATCATTGATTGAAAACTCTTTTATGTACTCTTATTATTTCAGGAGAATTTCCCTGAAATGGAGATAGTTTGGCTAATGACTAAAGCATGGAATACAGGCATACATCATACAGAACCCCATACCCCCTCCCTCTCTTTGGCTCTTTCTCTATCATTGATTAAAAACTCTATTATGTGTTCTTATTTTTTCCAGGAGAATTTCCCTGAGATGGAGATAGTTTGGCTGATGACTAAAGCATGGAATACAGGCATATATCATACAGAACCCCATACCCCCTCCCTCTCTTTGGCTCTTTCTCTATCATTGATTAAAAACTCTATTATGTGTTCTTATTTTTTCCAGGAGAATTTCCCTGAGATGGAGATAGTTTGGCTGATGACTAAAGCATGGAATACAGGCATACATCTGTTATGGTACGTATTACACTCCGACTAACTTCTGACTGACTGCCTTTTTGTCAGAGTCAGTCAGTCCAAAATGATTTAATAGATTTAAAAAAGAAATGTTTAAAAAACAAGTTCAAAATAAATTCAGAATATATGTAGTTAAACTACAATCAACCTTAAAAGGATTCTTCCCTACCAAATTAAGTAAATTACAAACCTTGTTTATGAGGATGTATTTTTAAGTCCTTTAATTTGGTCATTCTTGGTTATGGAGTGGTGTGATCTTCAGTGAGGTTCCCATGTGACCAAAATAAAGAAGCTTGGAGACCCTAAAAGCCTTGGAGTATTCTCAATGTCCAGACAGAAAAGATAAGTCTTTAAAACACACCGAGGATGACAGGATGTGCTTTGAAGGGGATGATTCAGAGCTTGGGTCCAGAGGGGTTGGGATCCATGGGGCAAGGAGGTCACTCACGGGCATTGGATAGGACCTTGTAAGATCCAGGGGTAGGGCAAGGAGGTCACTCCCCCGGGATCGGATAAGACCATGTAGAATTATATTATGCAGTGATGTGCTTTGAAGGGGATGATTAAGAGATTCGGTCCAGAGGGGTTTGGATCCAGGGGGCAAGGAGGTCACTCCCCGGGATTGGATAGAACCATGTAAGATCCAGGGGCAAGGAGATCACTCACGGGGATTGGATAGGGCCATGTAAGATCCAGGGGCAAGGAGATCACTCCCCTGGGATTGGATAGGACCATGTAAGATCCAGGGACATGGAGATCACTCCCCCATGATTGGATAGGACCATGTAGAATTATAGTATGCAGTGATAAAATGAACTTGTGGGTGGGAAGTAGTTCTATATATCCGAAGTTTGTTATATCAGGGTTTGGCCGCATAAAAAAATAAAGTTGTTTCTCGTTCCCTCCCTTCTCACTTGTTGGTGCTGCACCAATTTTTTTTTTTTTTTTCAAAAATGCTAAAAAGATGTTAAAAATTGAGCTAAATTGTTCAAGTATTAAGACTCCGCTTTCCTTTTTAAAGGATTCTATAAATTTTTGATGTTTTTCACGTTGGAACTGTCACCAAACCAACTTCTACACATATTACATAGAGTTAAAAGAAAGCAGCTGAATGTGCAGTCAACATCCACCATGGGTAAACCTGGATTACCCAGGCTCTCACCAACCTTAAAAAAAAAACACCTCCCTCCCTCCTCACATTTTGAGAATCCTCTGGACGAGAAACAACTTATTTTTTTTATGTGGCCTTATACAGCTTGTAACAGACAAATTATACAAAAAAATCATAGTATTTTTTCACAGAAAGAGGAAATAGAGCTAAGCGATGAAACTTATATTGTCACAAGCACATGGGACATTGAAGGTCAACACAGAAAAATCGTGTCTGAGGTCCATTTTCTAATTTTATCAGAAATGTTACCTTTGTCATGTATATGAACCAGGTTCCAACATCCAAAACATCAAAACAAGGTTTTTATAATCCAAAATAAAAAATCCCCTCTCCATTCATGTTTCAGATAGTACACAAACTTTAAACACAATTTTCACAAACCAACTCGAAATCTTTCTTCGGAATCAGCTACAGGCCATAAATAAATTTGCAACTAAACATCCAATTATCAAAATAAGGTGTCAGAATTAAAATGAGTCCAAAAATATTAATTTTGTTTTTTGGATCCTCAACCCTTTCGATCCTGAATTTCAATATAGATGTATACAGGCCATACTAAATTAATTTACACTCAATACGAATTGTAAAGCCTGAGCGTTCTCTCGTAAGCTCCTTTTGGAAACGCTCAAGCGTTCTCTCGGATTGAAAGGGTTATTAAGCTACCTATATATGTGATGGGTCACAAATGTACAGGAATTTGAAGAATGATAGACTCTTTTTTGATCAACACTAAAATATCACAAAGTATAAAATTAAAATATCACAAAGAAAAGTTCAAATTGATCAGAGATCCTTGAACTGTTTCCTGTTTCCCATGACATTTTGTTGAAAATCCAGGGAAGTCCTGGAACTAAATCCAGGGGATGTATGGTCTAAATAAGCTGTCTAATGCAGGAGCAATGAAAATGTACACTCCTGCTCGAAAGTATTTCCGCATAATTAAAAGCGTTCAGAAACCTCATTTTTTTTATAATAAACGACCAAAAATCATCAAAGTTTTATAGTATAGTAGGTCACTAATCTATTCAATTTTATATAATTCAATGTTGGTTTTAATATTTAATCTTCCATTGCCATAAAATGGCTGATTTCATTGGCCATATACAAGTGCACAAATTTTTCATAACCTCATTATTACCTTGTAACCGTACAGACATTTTCAGGTTGTAAATTTTAAAACAAATGCACAGAAATGTATATAAACTCGATTTTTTATGTGCAGACGAAAGTAGAATTGTGCATTGCACATCAAATTTTTTAAATGCAATAAATGCAAGTCCGGATTAGTTAGTTTGATATACAATAAAGACTCTGTCAAAAATGATGAAAATCGGTTAAACGCCTTTTGAGATATGGCTGAATAAAGTTTTTGTGTGGAAATACTTTCAAGCGGGAGTGTATTGAGAACAACGAGGCAAGGAATTGTTGGAACTAAAGACAATTTATTTTTAAGTCGATTGCTTCTTGTAGGACGGGAAAAAATGAGTCATCTATTATCTTTTTGATGCCGCAGAGAGGGTGGGATAGTTTATGTCTGGGACTGTGGGATATGTCCCCAAGGCCTTCAAAAATGCAAAGATATTGAACAGTTGAAACAATTGTATCAAAGTGTCTTTCAGAAATATGTATATAGTTACAATATTAAAGGGGAATATTAAACAGACTTAAACAAATATAATTTGTGTGTGTTCTCAGGTTTCAGGTCCCTTTTCATCTCAATTCTATATCAAAATATGTAGATTTGCTTTCACTAATGATTATTGTTTGCGACAACGATAAAAACTGCCAACAGGAGTTGAAATCTTAAAATTCCCATTATAAGCTGATCCAATGCAAAATATATTTTTTTTCCTGCAATAGGCCTATATGATGTAAAAGCAATGTTTTGCACACAAAACTTAGCTTCTATCCTGACTTTTTGGCACACCAAATATTTGATGCAACAACTATCCGCTTTTAAAAATTATCCCCTTTTGACAATAATGCACCTTGGGATTAAAACGGGAATTTGATAATATCATGTAGAATATCTTTTTATTCGGACCTTCATCGAATATTCTATTAGGAAATAATTGTTATTACATATATATGTGTGAAGTTTTATTGAATAAAAAATAAATTTTGCACAAAATTGGCATAGAATACCCTATAGGGAGAGAATGTCTGAACCAAGCCTAATGTTTTAATCATTTTCTCTTACACAGTGCTGATCAATATGACAATGCAGAGAGATGGTGCGGCCTGAGTATGCGTCTCCTGAAACATCTTACGTCGCTTCAAGCCAGCTATGAAGAAAAGGTATGGAAAACAGGACCAAGTGTACTCCAAATACCACTAAACATTGGGTCATGGTTTAGGGTTACTTTAAGTGTTTGGGTAGGGTATTTAACATTTTAGTTTAAGATTCAACTTTTGGTTGGACTTTTTCAACAACATTTTTTTCTTTTCCTCTGCACCTTAATATATTTTTTTTAATGCAAAAAGTGATTGACCAATGATATACAAAAGATTAAGCGCTAGTGACACTTAATGTGTTTTGTTGGCATTTTTATTCAGATTTTTTTTTTTTTTAATTTAACCATTGTCTAAAATTTCCATTCGGAATGAACATTTTAATTTTTTTCTTATTGTGTTAAAATTTTGCCATGGTGTTCAATTTTTTTATCATTTACATGATGTTTATAACGGTGAAATAATTTTTGCATCAAGTCAATAACATTATCATCATTTGTCACCTAATTCTAACAAAGTTTTGGCCAAATTATTTTGCTTTCTGTGATCAGAACCTGTTTCGAAGTTGTTCCACTGGAATTGCATAGATGGAAATGACATTTTCACAGATACATTTATCGTAGATGCAAGAAAGATTTTCTACATGTACTTGCCAGCTTGCGCTATCGATTTGTTACTTACCCAACAACAGACAGGCGTGTCAGAATTTGGATACCCCTTCATATCCTAATTCTTATATGGGTATCAGAATTTTGATACGTGGGTATCCAAATTCAGATGTTCGAATTGTGAGTTCCACCGAACTGAAGTAGATTATATAATTTGTCACATAATGTGAACCAAAATAACAATAATGGTCATACCAACTAAAAACGTATTCAAATAACCTGTAGATGGTTCAAGAATTTGGTGTTGTGAATTGTTGTGTGGGAGGATTGTATGGGATGGGTGTGGGTTTGTAAAAACTCTTGTGAGTATAGCAGGTTTGGTACCTGAGATCAAATAGAGTGCACAAACCTTAGTCTGCGGTTTAAAATCTCCTGACCCCTTTGTTGATGACCAGTTGATACAGTTTCGTGGATGGTTCAGGAAGTTAATGTAGTATTTTTTTCCTGTTGTTATGGTTATTGACATGATAAGGATGTTGACATAATAGCATTTTCAGTCTAGTTACCTGATATCACCTACATGGTTGTCTAGTTTTGGTCCGGTTTGAGGTTGAAGAAGACGACAATTGATTTTCACTGTTTCATGGTTCACATAATCATGTTCCAATGGCCTTAAAGTAACCTTACTAATTTTTCTAGAAATCAGTTTAGTATTTTGTTTCCTTTTGTTTTGGATATTGATATTTGCAGGATGTTTATTTTTGCATTATTGTTGTCTGGCAGTCAAGTTAGGCTTCGCTTCCAAAGACATTCGCTTATAGAGAAACATTCGCTTACACTTAAAGCAATACTGTCAGATTTTTTATCCAATTGTTTTGGACTGTATAGGTGGTATATTTTGCGCTACATTTATTTTCCCGCTCAGCTCGTCTTGCGCGAAAATAATTGTAGCGTGAAAAATGATATGTATATACCGCCACACGTAAAAAATACCACGAGCGTAAAAATTAAAACACACGAAACGATTTAAAATTAGTCGTGCGCGAAAATTACTGAGCGCAAAAATATTGGCGTTTACAGTAAATGAAGGAATGTGACTATCTAAAAATGTTTCAAGTGTATTTTGAAAAATAAAAATGTTTTGCCACTGGAAAATGTATAATAAGTACATGCGTGCTTTCCTATTCTAATACAGTAGCGGTTTAAAGTATTTCCGCAAAAACACTTTATTCAGCTATATCTCACAAGGCGTTTATAAGGAAACTATCTGGAAACTTATGTTGCTTTTGGTCAGATCTGATAGGTAATCTAGTTAAGTGTAAAATTGAGCACCGAATGGGATCAACCCC
>JXSR01S047779.1:165288-181155 GCA_000969725.1 Ophiothrix spiculata
AATTTTTAGCAATTTTCAGCTCTAATTGTCGTAATTTTATGGGAAAAAGGCAATTTCTTGCCCTCTTTTATTTTTCTCCCAGGTCTTCAAAATTTCTCCAAAAAATTTCCGAGGTGGGCAAATCGCCCACCTTGCCCACTCCTGGCTACGCCACTGGGAGTTGAGTTTTCTTAAGCTGGCATATTCAATTTCCCTACCACATTATCAGGAATCACTGAGGAATTTTTGGATAATACTGAAAAACTATCGACCAGTCGGCAATCTTAGTTTTGTCGCTAAGTTAATTGAAAAGTGCGCTGCAAATCAGTTTGTGAATCATCTTAATGCAAATGGTCTCATTGATCCATTACAATCAGCTTACCGCAGCTCTGACAGCACAGAAACTGCCCTGATAAAAGTTATGTCTGACATTATCAGTGACATTGACTCTAGGCGTGTAGTTTTGATAGTGTTACTGGACATGAACGCTGCCTTTGACACTGTGGACCATAAAATACTTCTTGATCGTCTTAGAATAAGCTATGCAGTTTCTGGAACTGCTTATCACTGGTGTGAATCTTACATCAATGGCTGGGCATCACAAGTGAGCATATCTGACACCCTCTCTAAAATCCTGTCTCTTCCAATTTTGGGGTGCCGCAAGGATCTGTGTTAGGCCCGCTGTTGTTTACATGTTATTCAAAACCCATTGGTGATATTGTTCGCTCTCATCAACTGAGATATCATAGGTATGCTGATGATTGTCAGATTTATGCTTCTTGTGATCCCAACATTTCAGGTGATATAGAGGCCACTCTTAGTAACATAACCAAATGTATTATTGACATCAAACAATGGGTCTCTGTTAATTACCTTAAGCTAAATGATTCCAAATCAGAGTTTTTTATTGCAGGATCAAAATTCAATCTCAAACATCTTGATCTTGATAACTTTGCACTTACCATTGGTGAATCAAACATCAAAACATCACCATTTATTAAAAATCTTGGATTTTACATTGACTCAAATTTATCTCTCACTACTCATGTCGATAACCTCCGAAAGACAATATTGTTCCATATTCGTACTTTGTGGCGTATACGTCGGTTTATAGATCAGGAGACTTGCCATCATGCAGTGCGTGCCCTCGTAATTTCTAGACTTGATTATTGTAATAGCTTGTTTACTCTTTTATCTGCCGAAGACATTAGCCGTCTGCAGAGATTGCAAGAATAATGCTGCTCGTCTTGTTTATGCAGTTGGAAGAAGAACTGAGGCTGCACCACTGCTTGTTACACTGGTTGCCAGTGAGGCAAAGAATTGTTTTCAAAATTGTTCTTTATGTCTTTAAGGCTTTTAAAAACCTAGCCCCACCCTACCTGGCTGAACAGTTTTATGTGTATGTTCCAGCCTGTGCTTTACGATCCTCCATGGATACAACTCGTTTGGTTGTCCCAAAGACAAACCTTGCCATTGAAGATCGTAGTTTTGTAGTCTGCGCAGCACGAGCTTGGAACGATCTTTCACCACACATGAGAACTGTTCAGTCAGTGGAGGTGTTTAAGAAAAATCTCAAGACTTTCTTGTTTTAACTTTGCATTTATTATTTGTGTAAACGCTATGTTACATTGTTTAATAGCGTCCTAAATACCTGTTGTTGTTGTTGATATTCAAATTTTGTCCACTGCAGTTTTATCCAGTTCTAGTTAAGTTTTTGTATTCCAGTTTGTTGGTGAAAAACACTTGGTATATACCAGTATTGTTAGATTATGTCAATAGTCCAGTATTGTTGGTTAAAAATACTGTTTTATAACAGTTTTGTTTAGTTTTTGTCAATATTCCAGTATTGTTGGTCGAAAATACTTGTTTATATAGTAAATGTTCTCATTCTTTAAGGGCAAGTACTAAATTTTTTTAACCTGTAATTTCCCAAAAGACGCATTTTTACCTCAGCGACCCTACTTCTTATTACATCTTGTGTGCGGAATGTTCTTGTTTTAACTCATTTGTTTCCTGAATGACCCCTCATATTGGAAGTACCCTTTACCTGATAGGCCACTATCTCCAACCTGAAGAAGGCACAAACCTACAACATTGCATAGAAAGTAAGACTCACACAGAAGTTTTTTAAATACCTCTTCTCTCTAAGTTGATCTGACCCTGATTTGTTGGTAAGAAACAGGAAAACAATAAATCTTTGATAAATGGAGTAAAATTAGTGGTTGTTACTTGGATAAAACAATTTTTAACATTTAACAATACTGGAACAACAAAAGTATTGACCCAGCAAACACAAAACGTTCAGAAAACGTTCTGGTTAGGTTCTGGTTTGGTCTTTTACGTTTTCGCCTTCCAAAACGTTCTTAAAACGTTTTCATTTAGTTATTTTTTTTAAGAATGTTTTATTAAGATGTTTAGAGGACGTTTTCTAGACGTTAGAAAATATACCAACATATTTTCGTTATTTTGCGACGTTCATAAAACGTCCTTTCCAAAACGTTTTTAAAGGCATTTTAATGACGTTTATAAAACGTTGTAGTTTTGTTAAATTACTGACACTTTTTGTTTAGTTTGTAGGACATTTAGAAAACGTTTTCTAGACTTTATAAAATGTACCAACATTTGTTCGTTATTTTGCGACGTTCATAAAACGTCATTTCGAAAACGTTTTTTCATTTTAGTGACGTTTAAAAGACGTCGTAGTTTGGTTATATTACTGACGTTTTCCGTTTATATTATTAGGACCTTCATATACGTTTTCTATACATCCAAATATTCCAATATATTTGTTATTTTGTGATGTTTAAAATACATCTTTATAAAACGTTGCCGTTTGGTTACATTTCTGACACATCTTACCCTCGTGGAGGCATAAAGGTGTGCTCATAATATTTAAAAAAAATGTTTAAAAAGCTAAAATGTTATTCAATATAAAAAAAAATAATAAATTGTCTACAGTAAATCTGATTATTAATTTATCTAAATCTATTACAAGAATATATAATTATTTTTATTTATTTATTTATTTGTTTGTTTGTTTGTTTATTTATTCATTTATTTATATTTATTTATTTATACTTATTGATTTATTATTTCTTTTAATTTTCTCTTTCATTTTCTTTAAAAGAATTCTTTAGGCAAACGTCCTTAGAACGTTTATAAAACGTTTTTGCGCTAAGTAAAAGTGATCAGAGTTAACCCGAAAGAAGCCAAAATCATGACTATTGATGTTTATCTGGTTAGAAATGATTTAGTAGGTCTAATGTATTCATTTGGTGGTTTTTATATAATACTATGATGGGTCTCTAGTAAAACATGTAAATAAACTCATATAAATTGAAGTTCAGCTCTTTGTGACACAAGGATGGCTCAGTGGCAACATTGGTAAGTCATAAGACTCTTAATCCAAAGATCCCAGGTTCGATTCTCAGGTAGGTCCAAAGGTAGATTTTCTCATATGTGTAAATGTCATTAAGTGTTAATAGAAACCGTCCTAGGAATTCACTCTGTGAATAAGTTAAAATTGTGTTCTTTTTTCCTTAATTTTAATTAATTAATTAGTTATGCAAAAGCAATAAATATAATGGTTTACAATAACGTTTTGTACATTTTCACAACGTTTCCAGTACGTTAGAGACGTTTCTAAAACGTTCACAGAACGTATTATACGTTTTCTGTTGGTGGCATGGGCGTTTTTGACGTTCTCTTAACGTTATTGAAACATCGTTAAACAACGTTCGTAAAACGTGCTTTTACTTCCTCAAAAATACGTTTAAAAACGTTTTACTGAAACGTCCATAAAACGTAAATGGTACTCTCTCAAAAAGTTCAGAGAACGTTATTTGGCTAGCTGGGGACCAAAACTTGAATGAAATGTGTGTAGCAGTATTGTAAAATATTTTCAACAATACTGGAATAAAAACACTCCCAGAATTGTTCAATACTGGAATGTCCCAGAATTGACCGATATTGGTATATACCAGTATCTGGGACCTAAAGTACACCTTTTCCGGCCAAAACCTTACCCACTGCTCCACAAAAAAATATGATAGCCGGGTATAAATAATTTGTGGACACCCTGTATATGGCAATTATTTATTACTTTTTGAAAAAAGAAATGAATAATTTGTCTTACTTGGCCAAATAAGAAAATAATGAAAATTTAAATGTATCAGGCCTAAAAAAGAAATAAGTTTCTTGTTTCCTGTCTGAAAATTGCAATGCGGAATGTGTGTTTTTTATTTTTGTTTTTTCTTGAAAAAGAAACTAAAACTGGCAAATAAATCTGACCATCTGACAAAGGACCCTCATGGAAAGCAGTGCTAGGCACTGATGAGGCTATCCTCTATAAATATCTTATATTTCATTGGTTGCCAGCGCTCCGGTTTTCCTCCTGCACTAAAACTGGCAAATAAATCTGACCATCTGACAAAGGACCCTCATGGAAAGCAGTGCTAGGCACTGATGAGGCTATCCTCTATAAATATGTCATATTTATTTATTTTACAAAAGCAACGAGCACCATGTTTTTTTTTCATCTGATTGCTCAATGTGTTACTTTTTCCCCAATTCGTACGTTGAATATTGGCATTTCTATTTTTATGCAAATATAAGAGAAAAGCTATGCATAATTTAAGACCGTTAAAAAGGAATATGTGCGGATCACGGGAGACAAACTTGTTTCTTTTTTGGGCCTCATGTAGAGGTAACTGCAATTTGTGACTATTATATCAAAATACTGACTTGTATATGAGCTTACAATTATATTAACACAAATATAAAAATACAACAAAAAATCACTGTCATAATACTAATATTTTTCTTGGAATCCATCATCATATTTGTGCAAGATTAACCACAAGGCCAATTAGGCCAGCCAAAAGATCCGGTGGGATGCAAAATAAGGATCTCGGGGCAAAAACTAAAGTCTTGAACGAGTAGACACTAGAAAATAAATTTACTACCAGGGCTGGACATAAGCTTTTTTATGTACTAGTCAGTCAGGTAGAAAACTTTCCAAAGCTACCAACACTACAAAAAAATCACTATCATCATTATCTGTCGACTGCGGAGCAGGCGACTACAAGCTTTCTCCAACCACAACGATCCTGAGCTAATTCAGACAGTTTGTCAAGGCTCATCATGTTGTCTGAATCTCCTGACAGGTATTGGATGTATCTGAGAAAAATGGTTCGCTGCCTTCTTGCATGGTTCATCCATAGGTATCTGAAGTACATGGCCCAGAAACCTGGGTCCTGACATTTTCCACTAGCGGGGATGTCTGGGTTAGATCATATATGGTAGCATGGTTACCCTGGTTTTCTATTAACTACGGTTTATTATGAAAATTTACCCGCCAGTCAGGCATGTAACTTTCTACTTCGGTTTACTCCCCAGGCGCCAAAGTTACTCACCATTGGTTGTCTGGCGTGTGCTTATGGCCAGCCCTGTTTAGTATACTCTACATAATAACATATTAATAATAACTTTTGCTTCAATGATTACTTCATCTCAATTTATTCACTGATTACAGTTTTATTGCAGATTTTCTATGATCAATCCGGAATGTTTTCGTCATGTAAATGCAAGAAAGTCGTATCTGCAATGGCTGCTTTAAGTTACATTTATTTAACACCTACTCACTAAACTGTAGAATGTGAAAATCTTTCAATATTTCACTGCCATATGTCAGTGGCTCTTGAAATGGTTCTTCAGATGACAGCGTCACCTGGAGAATCATTTCAAGAACCACTGACCCAAGACAGGAGAGACACAGTGTGCAATCAAAGTTAATGACAAATGGTAGCTATTGTAGATAGGACTGTTTTGCACTCACATGACGATTTTGTGCGTAAAAATTTAATAATAATGGAATGTTACAACCTGCAGGTAGTATACGGTTACCAAAAAATAAGTTCCCCCCTTGGATGACTAGACTTTGCCAAGACAGAAGTCGCCATGTTGGCTGTATTTCTCCTGCATAAAAGACGTTTTCGTTTAGGGAAACAATTCTCTATACAACACACTTTACCATTTGATGAAAGGTAATGACGCTTTTGAGCAAGACAAATTTGTTTAAAAATCATTTTTTAAAACAGCCGAAAAAAAAGTTGCACTTAACTTCTTGTGGCCTTCTTGTGTCAACATGAACAGGTTTACTTTGGCATTTATTGCATTAACTTGACTATTCTGCCAAAATGAACTTTTTTGCATGGCTTAACATCATGCACGATGTTGTGACACCCAATTCTGTCACGCTTCTGTCATGGAAACAGCATTGCTTGAAAGTGAGAGTTATTGTTAAAGAAAGTGAGAGATAATCTGTAGAATGAAATCATGGATACTCTAAACCTTCAGATGATTATGCAAAACTAAGGAGAAAAAACAAACTTGATTTTCACAATAAGACAGTATTAGCAGAGATCTTACTGCACATTCTTACCAGATCATGGAGCTTGAAAGACCAAGGGTAACAGATTGCAAAGCTTAACAATTTTACGCGATATCACTGCACTGTTAACCTGTGTTTTGTTTTCATGTTGAAAATACGGATTTTGATCAATGCCTCGTTGCCTAAGTTTCTTGTGGTGTATAAAAATGTCATATGGTCCAAATTTCAAATAAATCCATGAAATTTGTTCAATTTTAAACACGAAATCGCTTTACCAGTCGTTGAAAAGAACGGTGGACACAGCACTTTTTAATCCGACAATGTTTTAATTTTAAGTCATAACAATTCATTTAAAAATGAAAAGGGGTCTAAATCATGTTTTAACTGTAGAATATGCACTGATTTAAAAAATAGAAAAAAATAAGTAAACGTAGAAGCATGTGAAAGCATGTTAGGATATCACAAAATACGCAAGTGCAACTTTTTTTTCGCCAGTTTTGGAAAATGATTTTTAAACAAATGAGTGTTGTTAGAAAACGACAAAAGCTGTCATTAAATGGTCATGTGGGTTTCATGCACAAGTGTTTTTGAAAACAGAAACCTATTTTATACAAAAGAAAAGTATTCAAAATGGAGAGTTCTGTCATGACAAAGTCTGGTCATCCATGGGGGGAACTTATTTTTTGGTGACCGTTTATATACTAAATTAGATTGATGATTTCAATGAGTATATTTTAGGAAATTAGTCACATTAAAATGTTGCAGGAATTATTCATGGAGTGTGTATGCAACCCTGTGATCTATATGAATAATTCATACACTAGCTGCCCATCGAATACACATTGAAATCGTCAATCTATTTGGACAGTAGATGATTTTTGCGCATTCATTAATATACAAATCAGGGTATAGAAAAAAATAAACCTTTCTGGTAACTTCTATTGTGCTGATCAGAATTTTCTGTGAGACTTATGGAAAAATGCCCGAATCGCTCTAAAAACTTGCTTGTTTCTGACAGTAATTTGACATTCATCCCAAAATTTGGCTCATTTATTTGTATTTTATCATTTAGTATTGCCAGATTTATTATTATTATTTGACTTTATGTTATTATTTTTTTTAAGCTTGCCGATTTTCTTTTTTCTGGGACTTCCAACTTTTTTCTGGAAACGGCGCGGCCGCGGATTTTGAAGCCCTGATACAAATAATGAATGTTTATGAGTGCAATGGTACAAATATTTTATGAGGTGAAAGATCAAATGCTCCATTCAAATGAGGCGAAGCCAAGTTGAATGGGGCATCTGATCTTTCACCGAATTAAATATTTGTTCCATTGACATGAATAAGAAACATTCATTATTTGTTTTATATGACAGCTAAATAAATCCTTGTAAACATAACAAACTGAGACAACATCTATATGCAGGGTTAGTACACTTTTTCACTTACAAAATTCAAGGACTTTCAAGGACTTTTCAAAGAAGAATTCAAGGAGTATCCCCTTATCAGCAGCGGTGGGCAGAATATGTGTCAACAAATAAAATAAATTTGTTTTCGCTCATTTTTGGATAAAAACAATTGCAAGGTAAACTCTTTTGACATATTATATTTTAACATTTCTGACTTTCAAAAATTCCAGCACTTCCAAAGACTTTTCTTGATAAAGTCAGTTTTTCAAGGACTTTCAAGGCCTGGAAATTGCAAAATAAAATTCAAGGACTTTTAAGGACTTTCAAGGGTCCGTACTAACCCTGATATGGTACTGAACATGCTGGCTTTAATTCTGCGTCCGCTGACTGTGCAAGCATACTTAATTTAAAATTACACATGGGACTGATGTTGCGTCTTACCAAAAAAGGTAACCGCGCAATGTATCAAATCTTTTGCATGGCACTATTGCACAGTTGGTGACATTTACTATCAAATGGCACGTGACCCAAGATGCGCCAATCGAGTGACACAGATTTATTTAGCTGTTATACAGTATAATCATGTCTAGTTGCACTCTGCGTATCATGTAGTGCGTAGTTCTATTCCATGTATGCGTACACATACTACACATAATACGCTTACGCATGTATGGCAAGTTTTATTTTAAAGGAAAGGTAAAACTAAATGGAACAATGGATGGTTGTATTTTCCGTGCTTTTGTAGTAACAAACACATTTTAAAATAATTATGTTACCTAATTTCTTTACAATTATATTCTAATCACCGTTATGTACGAATTGGATTAATAACTACTCTTTACGTAGCACTCGTGAAATTGTACTCCTTGTGCTGAAGTTGAAGTTGTCAAACTCACCTGGCTTCCCCTCTTGAGCGTAGGAAACTTCCAACTTCAGCATGCCTTGTATTATTTATGTTACAATTTCACTTGTGTCAAGTAATATACAGTGATAACTTTAAAAGACATTTTACAACACAAAAATCCCACTAACATAACTTTTGGTCCTTTTTCCAGTTCCCCTATTTATTGCCTTGTTTGTTGCTTGTTATGTATTTACTTAATATATTTTGTTGTATCTTTGTTTACCCTGCATGTGTTTGTTTGTTTGTTTGTTTACCTCGGTTGGTCCGTGACGGACACATGCCATTAGATCCATGATGAACTCATGGTCTCTTCCAAGCTCATACAAAAGTACCAACCTGGATAGCCAGAAATGGCTAATCTATGCATGCTGGCCAATGCATCTTTGAAAAGATGCCGAAAATAGAAAAGATAGCAAGAAAAAGAGAGTTGGATGAAACCAAACCGTGTCCTGGGTTTTCTGTACATTCTTTGTCATTTTTTTGCAATAAAAGAATGATTAAATAATAATATCTGCAAAATTTATATAGTTTTACGAAAATCAGAAAATTATATTCTGAAAGTGGCATTAATAAGAATAAAACAACTTGACAAGAAAAGTCTTGCACACATTGTGTTTCCAGTAAACACATTTTGACAGAAATAATGGCTGCAAAAATCAGCTCTTAATCTGTTTCACAAAAAAAAAACCAATAGTAGAGCAAAGTAAAAAAAAATAGTTTGTCTCAAAGCTGCCATGCTCGTTTGTAAAATAAGGTGATCTGAAAAAAAAAAGTTACGGTAATTTCCAAGATTTTTTAAATATTTTTTCTAATATTTTGTTTAGCAAAAAAAAAGTCTTGTAAAACAGAGGTTGTGGGTTCGAGCCTCAGGCCAGGCGGTTTTCTTCTCCTTGTTTTCTTGGGCAAGGAACTTTACTTGCTCCGTGGTTCGGAAGTCACGTAAAGCGGTTGGTCCCCTGTACGAATAGACTCTTTCATGGGTTGTGCATTTCATGCAAGTACTGTGTATCATTGATTGATTGATTGAAATCATACTTTTCCTCACCAAAAACAATTTCTTGAACATGATGGAATAAAATACTTCACTTTATTTGTAACCATAAATGTATACTTGGTCTTTCAGAACATCAACATACGGAGCTTCAGACTATTCACACTTGATATTCCAAAACAACCCAAGTTGGGATTAAAAATAGAAAAATGCATTTTGCAATATTTATCAAGCCACTCCTGAGCTTTGGGACAAACTATTTTTTTTATTTGGCTCAAGATAAAAATTCAACTTATTTTGATGACTTTCAATATGAAATAAACCTCCAAACCTGGAATCTCTCGATCATTAAATACAATGACCCGTATTCCAGAAAGGTGTTTAACTAAAGTTTACCACCGTTTTAATTCCTCGTCAACAGAACAGCTCATGAACTATTCTGCTTGAAAGCTGCAAAGGTGACATGTGTATCATTCCTGGACAGTTGGGCCCGTATTCCAGAAAGATGTTTAGCTAAACAATTGTTCAACTGAGCATCAACTGTCCAGGAATGATACGCATCATTGCAGCTTTTAAGCAGAACAGTTCAATGAGTCGTGCTGTTGACAATATCTTTTCAACAAATCATATGGATGTGAAAATTTAGGAGGGTTATGAGAAAAATATGCACTTTCATGTGGTATCAAAATTTCCATTTTGATATTGTGAGTGAAAGTGATCAGATTACACACCCAATTGAATACATAAATGCAACAATGACACAAGTGGTATGTCCATGTTTTCCTACCCAGGCAAAAGGATGTCAATCAATGTCCAATTATCTATGGTTCAATACTGATTTTAACTGCAAATTACTGTCATTGTTGTAAATTTATAAACTTTTGTTGCCTTGGAGGGAAGCAGGTTAGCCAAAGTTGCATTCTGGTATTCAATTTTTGTGTGTGTTCATTTTGCATTTATTTATAATCAGTATCATTATATTCCTGTAGTCTGATCACTCCTTTAATACTGTATTCAAAACATAGTCGGCCTTCAAACAAAATTTTCGCTACCAACCATTTGGTCGTGACATCAAAATGAAGATTGACTTCAAATAAAATAACTTCAACAACAAGTTTAGGCCAAATAAAATTTTGCGCTTAATTGCACATGTGTTGATCATAATTTGCCATACATTGCCTTAAATGTTTGTTACCAATTTATACTTTATATTCGATCGCAAATATTTGGTGATGTCACGACCAAATGTTTGGTAGCGAAAATTTTGTTTGAAGGCCGACCATGGTTTGAGTCCCTATCTCTTATAATTTTGCAAAATAGCACCCTTCAGCATGTAAATCATATATCTATATACCATATAAGACTCTACAATCTATTGATTTAAACTGTTTCACATTTATGATTTACTTCTGATATGGGCTTAAGTATCTGTGTGAGTGGAAATGTTCATGGTACATTAATTTGTGCAATTCTCACACTAAATTTGTCAAGCACAAAAACAAATGCACCATATTTTCTTTTAAATAAATTCTGTATTAAATAACATTACGTACCATACCTAGTTAAGCCTATTTAGTCAAATCTCGTGTTTCGCTTACAAAAATGTGCTTTCTTTGATATGAAATTTGGCAAAATCAATCTTCTTACGACATAATGCATATTGCTTTAAAGAAAACAATTTTCTAAATATAAAGGTGGGAATGTGAAATATCTAAGGAATTTAAAAAGGGGAACATACTCAGGCCGGTTTCTGGTAATCGGAAGATAGCTGCAACGGTGGTATGACACCGATGAATGCTTGCGATACCTGGTCGGTCACCTGTCGGACGCCGGTTGTTATTGGACCATAACTGAAGACATCATATACAAGTGGCTAGGTTTTAACTCGTAATTAAATTCTTGCGTCATACTGCCGGCGTCTCTACGGCTCACGGACAAAGCGAGGTCTTCGTCAAAACAAAAGCCAGTTTCCGATCAGTGTCCGTGGAATTTCTACCTGGTATGACATCGTAAACTCGCCGCAAAGGTTATGTGACTAGGGTATCCCTAGATCAGCTCTATGATGACAAGATATATAGCAGCACATACTAATTCCCAATTTTAAATTCCTCAGAAACATATCTGATTTTCTACTAACATGATCTTACATATATCTGTATTATAGTATCAATATTATAATTTGCTCAAAAAATTTCTATTCACAATCATTTTCTTATTATATTCTCATATATTTTTACAATTTGGATTAACAAAAAAAGTATTGCTACGTCATTGGCAAGATTTCCGACTAATTATAATTTGACCTCTGACCCGTATCTAAAGGTCATCTTTGTTCAAAGAGATGTAGATCTAGCTTGACGACCACCTCCCCCGTTGAGACCTCATGTAGTAAGAGGTTCTTCTTCAGAGGACCTTTGCCACTTGCTTCTCTCTTTACATCTGCTACTCGGACTTCTGTTCTTCCCAAGAAATCTGAAATAAACACAAGAAAAAATTGAGGTAACTTTTCTTGAATTCTATTAACTTTGTATATTATATAATTAAATCAAAATCAGATTCTTCAAAATTAAAGCCAGCGTGGAAAGTATTCTGTCATACGGCTCAGAAACTTGGAATTATCAGCAAGAAAATAGAACAGCATACAAAAGGTTGTTACACCCAACTCTTACGGAGGGTACTCAACATCAGGTGGAGGGACCATACTTCAATCATTTGGGCTAAAGAGCTGACAACTGTATCTATCATTTTCAAAAGCAACAATTTGTCACTGGATCCAAATTAGTTATTTGACATGAAGAATTGATGAGGCATTTGTCTAATTTGCAATAAATATAATTATGCCCATAAAACTGGCCCAAGATGACAAAATAGCTTGTTCAAAAACTACAGGTCGACTATCTTTTGGATTGAAAAGGCATCCTTAAAACAATGCAATCATAAATAATACGAAAGCACAAGAATAGATAACAGAAAAGCATATCATTACATGATTGAAATAGGTAGAAATCTGATAATTTAAACACAGATCTATGTAGCTGAGTTGGTCTTACAAACCATGGTTGATTTGCTTAGTTTATGCTGGAATCTTGGGTGGTACTATAAAAGCCTAGAACTTTCCAATCACTTAATTATGTCACAACAAAGGTAAGTCTTTTGGTAGGGAGGAAAGATATATGCCCATTAAACCCATTTTATAATTTTTGCATACGGTACTTTTAAGATATCTTTGGCTCAAGTCTCCCCCACTTACCAAAATATCATGGAAAATCAAATTTATCTATTTGGAATGCATTGACGCTACACACACTCCCTTACACCACACATACGTACACACAGCATACACAATTACACTATCCCTTTTTCATGGCTGAGCCAAGGGGAATACAAACCAGGGCTCAAAATAACCTAAGTCAATAAGGCAATTTGCCGTCGATGCCCCTACCATTTGCCTTGGAGCCCTAAAAAACTGAATACAGCTTTAACATGTAATGCCTTGGTGCCCTTTTTAAATTGGCCAAAATTGCCTGCCCGCCCCAAAACCTTATTTTGGGCCCTGCAAACTAAATTAATAAGTGCTACTTAGTCTTACCATTTGGGCTAAATAAATCTCTATCATAGACAGTAATGCACAGCACATCTTGTTCCAAATCTTTCACTGTAAACTGCATAGTCGCATCCCACACGGGGTTGAGATTATCTTGTACCACACGTGTCTTGTGCTCCTGTGATCCCAGTCGCACTTCACAATAGGGGTCAGAACGACCTAAATAAAAAAGAAACAAAATAAATTATAAAAACAACAACAACAAAAAACTCACACATGTACCAGCAAAAGCTACTTGGTTTATATCACAACCAAATGTGAAATTACAACTGCCAGTTACAGGTTCAATATATTTTCTTATTAAATCATATTATGATAAAAACCAGTTCTAATGATATGATCAATAAAAAATTCAACAGCAAAATCAAAATTTCCATTTGAAACTGTATTAACTTTGCAACAATTAACAGTTATGTTGTGTGCACTACACTAATCACTAAAATCTTTAAGTACATATCTTACCTCATGTACTTGTAATACAATTTCACACTCTTAGGATTGTGTTAATGATCATATTTGTTATTGGGTACCGTCTCAAGTTTCAGGAAAGTAAAACAGAAATTAGGAAAATCACATTTTTAAAAGATTTAGGCCCGTATTCCAAAAAGGAGTTTAGCTAAATCAAGGTTTTATTTCTCGTCAACAGCACGACTCATTGAACTGTTCTGCTTGTAAGCTGCAATGATGCGTATCATTCCTGGACAGTTGATGCTCAGTTAAACCAGAGACGTCTATAACAATTTTGTTATAGACGTCTCTGAGTTAAACAATGGTTTAGCTAAACATCTTTCTGGAATATGGGCCTTATTGTCTAGGGATGAGGAAAACAGCCCAAAATTAGGATTTTTTGTGCTTTTGTGCCAGCCCGCTAAACCCAAATGCTAAGAAAGAATACAAAAAAAAAAAAATTACCTGTGACATTATTGGATGATTTCAAGTCATGTCCTTCTATGATCACGACCAGTAACCTGCCAACACCTTTGGTTTTTTGAGAGCGAGCTGAAACGAAAAAAATAACGTAAATTACGAATATGATGTACATTGAAAGAAATATGTTATCATATTGAGAATAAAAGCAGGGGCATAATAAGGGTATCTGGTGCCCAGGGCAGTATGTGAAACTGCACCCCTAAATTAAAAGAGCAAAAGACTTACAACCATATTATTGGTGATAGGTTTGAAACTTAATTAAAGATATACTATAAAGTGTTAAAAATGAAGCGCCCCCTGTCACCCATGACTCTTAATTTTTTAGCTTATTTGGTTTGTTTTGGGTAGATATTAATACCCAGCAAATGATTTGGCTTAAATATGCTTACTTTTTCGGTTATAGCCATTTGTTGAATTAAATTCCGAATTTAATTCCACATGTATAAGTATAGGAAAGCATGCATATGCTTTTTATCCATTTTCGGTGGCAAAATACACTTGAAACCGCTTTTATATAGTCACATTCCTTCATTTAGTGCTGTTTTTACTATAAAACATTTTTGACCAAAACCAATGTATTAGAATCGAGCGGGAGGGATGGACGGGTAAAGTTATGATTTTGAGGGGTCAATTCATTTTAAAAATCTGTAACCATTCTGCTTATTTCACCTGAATATTTATCCAAAAACTGGTGAAATTTATGTACGCAAAGAATGCAAATTCTCTTATAAAACCAGAGCATCCGGCGGAAAACCTGCGGAAGGAAGTTTGGCCTGGCAACCAATTGCACAGGAGATTGATCCTGCGACAGCCCTGAGCCATCAGTGAAAGGCAAGGGAATTACGTAACAGCGCCACCTCCCAAATGCGTAAGATCACCACTGAATGCAATTTTCCTTGAAATTTGAGCTCAATTGGTCTAACCATTTTGATATGTTGCCTATACTTAAGTCTGTGTAATTAATTTCATGGTAATGATAATTTTATATTTTTACAATTTTTATTGAATTAATTAAATAAACATATTTTTGTTTATATATTCAAAATCAAACATGTTTCATCTGTGAACTTTCACATTGGTAATAAAAAATATGAGAAATACTCAAAAAAGTTTGAAAAATGTTGGATTGGACTCTTTATGAAAAGATGTGTAATTTATTATATAGGTCAAAGTTGACAGGATTCTAGGGGATTGCATATTGTAATACGGGAACATGGGACTTTTAAGACAGTTTTTTCTTATGGCTGATCGCCGTAGCTATGCATTTTACTGATATCGCCATTCTCAAAAGAGAGTCATCCGCTCTCTCTCCTTGAGAGTTGTTCATTAGCCTGTGAAGTCACAGAGATTAAAACAGATTGGATCTGTGAACCACAGAGATTAAAAGATCGCAAGAGTGGGATGATCTCAAAACAAGAAGAACTATTTCAAGACTCTCACTTTTCCAACAAGCTCTAACAGGTCAACTTGCAATCCCAGTGGTAGCGTCCCTGTGCCCGGTCGAACAGAATTTACGTCATACATCAACAACTGCCAACAGCTTCATACCTCTCAGTACCAATAACAAGATGGTTCGCGAACCAGTAGTCTCGCCTGCGTATCGACCGCCTACTTAATCATTCAATTGTGGGGTGGATCCCAAGGGAAAGGTCATACAAC
>JXSR01S047779.1:230310-247871 GCA_000969725.1 Ophiothrix spiculata
TGTGGTGGAAAAATAGTCAGATTGGAAAGGGTTAATAACATGTCCAAACACATCTTCAGATATCCAGGATCTGTAGTTCTTTTGTTGAAGGGAATCTTTTCTTATATGTCTTGAGCAAGAGCAACTTAAGGACTCATGCATATCACCAAATAGGTCGCCTATTTATTTCTATACAAAACAGCTTCCAGATCATGGCTGTATCTTGGCCTTAAACAAGAGCAACTTAAGGACTCATACCACCAAATAGGTCACCTATTCATTTCTATACAAAACAGCTTCCAGATCATGGCGGTATCTTGGCTGAAAAGCAACTGGTCGCTTCAACTTTTTGGCACTTCACAGACTAAATCCTGGGTAAAAATATGCTCTTCCTACTTACATTGAATGACAAGTGATTGTCCTTCTTAGCTTCCCAGTTATATGTGGCTTCTGCCTTAACATCATCTGTTACAAGCTGACCCTGAAAATAAAATTGGATCCAATCAATCATTTGTTACTTTTTTAACATTTCGATCATAAGACTATATTACTCATTAGACATGAATAAATATATGTGACCCATCATATCGAAAGGTACCTTAATACTGGCATAGTAAATTATGAGATACGGGCCATTGAAGCTTAGCATAGTCAAAAATCACATCCAAGGTCGAATTTCTAATTTCATCAGAAACGTTACCTTTGAAGTGTATTCTATCATATTAATCAGGCTCCAACATCCAAAACATAATATTAATTTGTTTAAAAACAAGATACAAATCCTTTCTCCATTCAAGTTTTACCAGTACAGAAACTTTAAACTTGATTTTCTCAGAACTATGGTTTTCTGAATCAGCTTGATACCTTTTACCAATTTGGATGTAACTTTGCAATCGAACATCCAATAACTAAAAGCAAGGTGTCATTTTAAAGCTTAAAATATAATCTTTCAGATGAGACCAAAAAAAAAATAAAATAAAATAAAATAAAAATTGATTTTCATTTTGGGACCCTTAAGGTACCTTTCGATATGATGGGTCACATATGGGACATGGTATAGCAAAATCAGGCGAACCGTGCAAGGCTAAAAACATGAGAAAAAGGCAAAAAATAATGGGAAGTTTTGTCAAAACTGAGTTTTTTTAATAATTTGAAGTGCCAAATATGATAAAAACATTATGTGAAAATCCCAGAAAAAAATTAAATGGGAAGGTATACTGTTAAACAAATATTTCTTTTGATCCTTTTTATATTTTTATTATTTTCTTTATTTGGTTGTCCATTTCTCATTTTAAACATTTTAGAAATTCAAATTTTAAAATTTCATTACATTGGTCAGGAATGGTTATTTGAGATGAAACAAAAAATCAATTTCCATCTCTGCTCAGATGAGCCTGGTTTTGCCATACCACGTCACATATCAATTTCACAATAAAGGGACTAATCTCATAGATACAGAGGGGGAGATACCAGGCTTTGTATACCGGCCCGTGTAATGGCGTCGTCAGCCATGGAGCTCAAATTGGGGGTATTCGGGTCCAACTCGGTTCGCGGCAAAATCAACTCCGAGTGCAGAGACTTAGTTACGCGTAGAGACAACCTGCGCAAATAATACTTTACGCGAATGATACGCCAACCTGCACGTAAAGCATGTGTGCGTGCTTCAATATTCGCGCATTATGACAAGGTGCGATGTATCATCGGCAAGCTATCAGCAAATACCCGAATACCCCCAATTTTGACTCCATGCCGGAATAAAAATGGCGGATTGCCTTTTATCTCCCCTTTAAATCTATGACTAATCTAGATCATTCCCTATACTTTTCCAACCATTATATTTTTACATGTATCGATAGAGCATGTTTATATTATAGTAAAATAACCTAAATTTAGTTTTTGCTGAATATGTGGAATAGTGAGTTAAAAAAAAATGCAATTCTGTATCAGCTGATGCTTTTATCATCAGACATAAAAAAAACTAGTTTTTAAAACAGTGTTTCTAGTTTTAAAACAGTGTTTTTAGTTTTAAATACAAGAAATATATTTTTTCCACAACTACGATGATCAAATAAATCCTTTTTTTTAAAGTTTTTTTTCTCTCAACTTAACCACTTCTGTATGGAAGTTATTAAGTTTATTTTTTTCCATTTCAGTACATTATTGAGCACTAATATAAGTATTCTCAAAAGTTTTAAATAATTTCTTAGTCTCTATGTGACACACAAACACACACACAACACAAAGGTTGTACCAAAACCTCAGTTTGACATAACAATTATATTTGAAAAATGTGACACGTATATGTGACCTTCCAGCCCGTATGAGCAGTAAATGCCAGAAACTTCATTTTGCGCTACAAGTGGAAATACATGTCAAGGTCATTATTTGCCGAAATTGATTTTTTGACAGATTCACAATCCTAGTGCTTACTACAAATCACCAGCAAAGTTTCATTTCAAGAAAATAATGGGAAATGTGAAATAAATTGCCTTATTCTTAAGACAATCAACAGAACAAATAGGGCTTACTAATCTTTGAATGCGTTTATCTCAGTTATACGTTTTACTCCCTGACAACCTTTGACGGACCATAACTTGACTTCTGGAAATCGTGTGATGTTCATCGAGGTGTCATTTTAATCCTCAAAGCATGGTCTTTGCAAATAATTAAAAAAGTGAAAATGTCAAGAGCTGGCATTTACTGCTGTTTTGGGCTGGACGGTCACATATGACAAAAATACCTACCGCTCCAGGAGTAGGTGAAGGTGCTGATGGCACGACCTGCGCAAATGACGACCTGTTCATTTCAGAAAATTTAGACATTAGCCCCGCGTCTAATTTCCCTGGCATTACATCTTCGTTTGTTTTTGATTCATCCGATTCGGGTTCTGATTCTTCCTGCTTCTTGACAGGAATCGGCACCGGGACGGCTGGAGCTATGGACATGATGGACGAAGGTGGAGTTGTATTTACAGTGTTGGGAGTGGGAGTTACTTCAGTTGTGGCTGTACTAGCAGGTGGAGGAGTTGCTGACGCGAGTGGAGGGCTTGGTTTTGGCGAGATTGTCGACGTCGTGGGTTCGGATGCCGGTACTGTGGTGGTCGTTATTGATGCTGTCGTGGTTGTCGCTGATGGTTTGGTCTCCATGCCTGCGGCGGCTAGGGCTGCTTTAGCAGCTTGAACCCCAAATGATTCTGATGGTTCGGGTTCAGCTGGTCTACTGAAAAAGACAAAAATACTTTATTTAGGAAACAAAATAAAAAGAACCTATTTAATTCAATTTGAATATTATTCATTGTTATTTCACTTCTTCTTCTTATCGAATCCAAAACAAACTAAATATCATACTTAAGCCAATGTCGGACACAGTCTTTAGCACAGTCACTGAAATCAGCAAGATCTTGGGGTGTACACTCCTTATCTAGAAGGGGGCATCTGAACAGGTGTTCCGAGGTTTGAGGTTCAGAACCATATTGGCAGGTTGTGTCAGCATCTGAGTATCCCCAGTCTTTCAGGTTCACTTTGCATCGCCCAACACCAGATCTTAGGCAGTTAAGACACTTCCACTCCGACCAGCTTGAGTCAGCGCCAGATGGTAGTTCCTCTTTGGCTTCCAAGAATGTGGATACCCGTGTTGGTTGATTGGTGAGCCTTTCTTTCCAAAAAGCTTCACGAAGGTAGGCTGCTTCACTTGGTTCCACTTTAGGAGTTTAGGAAGCTTTTCCTTGACCTGAGCCAACTCGTTGCTGGGACATGGCCAAACAGTGGGTGTCGATCATCTGAAACTTGCCGTATTCTCTCTTTACTGCTTGCTGCACTACGTCTGATCTCTGGAGGAGCTATACCAGCAAGGATATATAGACTATCTGTTGGTGTGGGTCTAAGGCATCCAGAAATCAGGCGGCAGGTAGCGTTGATGACTTGGTTGATCTTCTTAGCATGGACTGATCTTTCCCAAACTAGGAAAGCATACTCGGCACATGAGTAGCAAAGGGCTATTGGCTGTAGACCGAAGTGTATTTGGGCTGGCTCCCCAGGTCGTTCCTGTTAGTTTGCTCACAATGTTGTTCCATGAGCAGACTTTGGCTTTAGTTTATCAACGTGGGTCTTGAAAGTGAGACAGCGATCTAACGTGACACCTAGGTAGACTGGTCTGTCACAGTTTTCAAGCGGGGTACCTGACCAAGTAACATTCAGATGGCGGTTGGCATCTTGGTTTCGGAGATGGAATGCACTCACTTGGGTTTTCGCTGGGTTCGCCTAGTCCATCTAGATGGACCTCAAGTCCATCAACTAACACACCAAACCCCCTGCTGGGTTTCTCCTATAGAAATTTGGTGACTAGTCAATTTTAGCTAAACAAAAAGTGGTATTATGTAATGATGGTTATATTCGACACAGACTTGAATAATAGAAGAAATACAAAGGTTTTTGGTTATCACAAACTGCCCCTTCTTGAGTTACAGGGTGGTATCATATTTCACCTGATTAGGATTTGTTGTAAGTTGATGGACCTCACGCTTTGCTTGCCAGGTCCATCTGGATGGACTAGGTTCGCCCTGAGATGGTTCTTCTCATAATACAGAGTTAGATCATCCAGTGCACTGGAGAGATTCTCCTCAACAATGCTGAAGTCCTGATGTTGGGCTGCTACTCCCAGGTCATTTGGAGTAGCAGCTATTTATCATTTATTTATTTATCAGTTATTTCACTGATATAGTATAAGAGATAGTGGCAATTTAAAGGGGCATTGGACAAGTTCAGCATCATTCATAAACCCTTTTTCCCAGACATTTTGGGATTTTGAAGTGTTACTGGAGGCATGCAAGGTTTCATTGTGAAATTAAACCCCTATATATCAAAATATCTATATTTTCATCCATTACTAATCATCGTTGTCGACAACTAAAAATACTTCCCCTAGAGTTGAAATCATGAAAATGACTTTATTAGCAGATTCAATAAACAAGATGGTTTGTGAACCAGTAGTCTCGCCTGCGTATCGACCGCCTACTTAATCATTCAGTTGTAGGGTGGATCCCAAGGGAAAGGTCATACAACGGGGTCACCATTGGCACTTTTGATCGCTTGTCCAAGATACACAATTTGACACCTTAATCTTTGAAATCGGACAAAGTTGAAAATTTGACCCCAACGGAAAGGTCGGACAACAGGGTCACCATTGACACTTTGGATCGCTGGTCCAAGACGTACAATTTGACACCTTAATCGTTGAAATCAGACAAAGTTGAAAATTGACCCCAAGGGAAAGGTCGGAGGATGGGGTCACCATTGACACTTCTGATCTCTGGTCCAAGACGAACAATTTGACACCTTAATCTTTGAAATTGGACAAAGTTGAAAATTTGACCCCAACGAAAAGGTCGGGCGACAGGGTCACCATTGACACTCTTGATCTCTGGTCCAAGACGTACAATTTGACACTTCAACCTTTGAAATCGGACAAAGTTGAAAATTTGACCTTTCTTTTGACCTTTGACCCCCAGGGAAAGGTCCGACGACGGGATCACCATTGACACTTTTGATCGCTGGACCAAGACGAACAATTTGACACCTTAACCTTTGAAATCGGACAAAGTTGAAAAATAAGCTACATTTTATACATAAATTATGCAAATTAGGTACTTAATTAGCATATTTTGCGCTCAAATTGCAGCTGGCACAAGCGCAGCTCTATCCTCATCTACCCACCTAATTTCATGTATGTAGGGTGCACGGTTTGTAAAATATGCCATTTAAAGCATTTTATGCATAAATTATGCAAATTAGGTACTTAATTAGCATATTTTGCGCCGAAATTGTTGATGGATCCAGTTCGGCTCCGGGTCTACCCAGTCACCAAATATCATTAACGTAGGGCATGCGGTTTCCAAGATACGCTCCGGACGGCAGACGCCGGACGGCAGACGCCGGAAGGCGGACATAAATTGCATTGCTATGTCTCTTCTGAAAATTTTCAGGCGAGACAAAAATAGTATTTTTTCTTGATTAATCTGCAATTTATGAAGTAAAAGCAAAGTGTTACAAATAAAACTAATTTGAAATAAGACTTATTAGCAAATGAAGTTTTTCAGTTGTAATTCTCATTTCACCATTTTTAACCATTTTGGTGCCAAATGAGATCAAATGACCTATTCCAGCTATACTCTGTAAATCTTGAAGTACTTATGCAGCAAGCAGCCGATTAACGCACTAAAACCAATATGTGACGCGATCAGTGGGAATGAGTCACATGTCGGCAACCACATGTTACTGGTTTAATACAATTTTGTTCTGGTGAGCCTAATGGGCTAGTATTGATTTATTCAATGACATGTGCACAATGAAGTATGTTCATCTTGATGTCTGAATCTGTTTAATGAATTGTTATTGATTTATTCAATGGACTTTTACTCAAGGACATGTACACAATGGACAATTGATCAGAGGCTGGTAATGACTGTGTGACTAACATTATAAAACCAGTAACATGTGGTTGCCGACAAGTGATTCATTCCCCCTGATCGCGTCACATATGATCATTTGCAGAATTTTTTTCCCCGTATTTTTCTTTACTTCTCTCCTTGGATATTATCCCCCTTAAAATCGTAAAAAACGTATTAGTACTTTTTTGACACCTAAAAATCCAGAAAACGGACTAAATACGGAAAAAACAGACTAGTTGGCAGGCATGCTAAGGAAGAACTTTGAAACTCAACTGGCAGTTCTAGCTGGCCGTTTGCAATTTTTTGAAAAACGACATCCGCCCAGAACTGCCGGTCCCAGGCGGTCACGTGGCAGTTGAGTTTTGAAGCGATCCTTTAAGATACTTTAGTCAGCACTGGTCTATAAGAACCTTAAAATCGAAGCCCTAGGTGAACTGAAGACTGCGACCCTATCATTGGGTACGTAGTAGATCTTTATTCCCTAAATCACCTCAGAGAATAGATTTAACATACTTCCCATAGGGCCAGAAAAATAAATGGTTTGTTTGCCCTCCAATGGAAAAATTAAAATTTTGGGTTGGTTGGTGGGTTGATCTTTTTTTATTTTACTCTTCACATATATTTCAAAGAATGATGTGATTCCATGGATTTTATCATAAATACCAAGCAATGCAGGGCTTAATCAAAGATTGTGGGTCATTATTTAGAGGAAATACTTTATACTGCTAAATTTTATGTTTTCCATCGAAAATATTGAGTTTTCATATTTTACATGTTTTGAAAAAAATTGAAAAAAAACCCTTAAAAACCCGACCCAAATTTTTGGCATTTTAGGGTCGGTCGCGGAGGGCAAACAAACATTTTTTTTTTACGCCTAAGTAGTTAATATTCACAACTTACTCCTGTGTTTTATCTTGGCTGCCAAAATCTGCCCAGCCAGCAGCTGGCCCATTGGTTGTAGGGGACCCTGGTTTAGAGGACACCTTCTCGGCGTAGTTTTCTGGAAACCATCCCGTCCTTCCATTGCACTCTCCACCAAGCCAACCAGGCTCAGCATTCTGATTCCTAGCAACCTGGTGAAAAAGGAATGGTATACAAATATTGAATGCCTGAGAGTGCCATAGTACAAAATATATCATGAGGTCAAATTTTGACTTATCTATTTCACGAGGCGTAGCCGAGTTGTGATCAGTCCAAATTTGACCAAATGATATATTTTGAATTATATCATGATTACAGTGATTTGAGCCATGCAAAATATTTGTATACTATTGCACGACATGAAACAAACCTGTGTGATATCTTGAACTCGAAAAGTGTGGCCGCACCATGTTCACGAATGATATATTTTAACTATTGCACGTGCATAGGCATTCAATATTTGTTTTATATCATGATATCACACAGGTTTGTTTCATGCCGCGCAATGTAAAAAAATTATTGCACGGCTCAAATCACTGCAATCATGATATAATACAAACTATTGCACGGCTTAAATCACTGTAATCATGATTTAATACAAACTATTGCACGGCTCAAATCACTATAATCATGATATAAAATAATTAATGAGTTACAAGGCCCGGTGCAAAATCCACTGTCGTATAGAATATTTTGCTTAGACTATTCTATGCTGGAGACAAAATGACGTGGGTCATCGAATAAATCTGTGTGATACTTTAAAAACTTACGCGGTACAAAAACATCCTTTTCAACTATTAACTTATCATATTTTAATATACAGGGTGATAAAATGCTATATTCTATGTTTCTTTAATACTTAAATACATAAATACTAAATACTGGGGATTTATAGTGCGCTATGCCTCCCAGATTTGTAATACCACTCGGCCTCTGCACACTTTACAGGTGTTCGATGACCACTGTGGCCCAAGTAAGCTCCATTCCACACCAAGCATCATTTCAGGTTCTGCGACAACCTCTAGGGGCGCTGAACCTTGATCAGCCCACGTATGCACCATCGCTGCCCGGGTCAGCTCCCCGAGTTTCGTACGGGTTTCAACGAGACAATTATAGCAGTTGGTTCCTTGTCCAAGGGAATTTCAAGCACACTCAACTTTTGGCACCGGCGGGGTTCGAACTTGGGACCTTCTGCACCGCAAGCGAGCGCCTTACCGATTGAGCTAACTTGACTGCTAACAAATGGGCAAAGAGCATTTAACTTCATTACCAATAAATAAAACTTCTTACCATGATGATATCGCCTGGCTGGATTGATAACTCATCTTCATTCTGTGCATCAAACTGAAATACTCCTTTGTACTTAACCAGGATCGTGTCAAGGGCAGCCTCATCTACGTGCTCCATGGTTGAGGACGCTGTTGTACTGGCATTAGTGGGTGGAGGCGGTGCAGACTGCTGAGCTGGTTGAGTGGTCTTGCTAAATGCCTGACCGAAATCAAAATTGGATTTGGAGAAATCTGGGGGAAAGAAATTGAGTTAGTATTAAATACACCAAGGGATTATCCTATCGATAAATTTTATGTATAGGCCTAATATGTTTGCCTTTGTGACGTATTTTTCACAAATTTTGGTAAAGTAATCAAAAGTTTTTTATCAAAGGGGAAAGAACACAATTTGCCAAATCTGGTGGATTTGGGGAACATGTTCTTAAATAAACAATCAACTTTGGTGAAATGGATGCAAAATTGACCCATAAAGTATAAAGTTTGGCAAAAAGCAACCCCCCTGTGAAATCACGTAAATACATTCTGCATGCAATATTGTGAAGACCCCCCCCCCCAAGAAAGTCATATCTACAATAGCTGCCATTTGTCATTAATTTTGAGCAATTTTGAGCATTATAGTGCAAAGGTGTTAAATAATTATGAAACATGGCAGCCATTGCAGATACGACTTTCTTGCACTCATGTGACAAACTTTGACTCTGCAGGTATCTATTTCAATGTTTTAAGTCCATATGAATATTTTTCACAATTTTTTTCAACAAGTAAATTCCATAGAATTTAATGATATTAAGGTGAAAAAAAAACCCGTTTGTTAAGTAACAAGTACCTGCAAATTCTGCAAAAGGATCACTTTTCTTTTCTGGAGAGTCTTTCTGTGCTTTAGTACTTCCTGGTACACAAAAGAAAACAGATAATTCAGATTAAGTATGTTTGTGTACTCTTATTTGGTTTTGATGTAAATTCTAAATCTAGAGAAGCGGAAATTAATTTTCTTGGAGCAATTGACCTTGCCCATCAGCTTGGTTATGATTAACATTAACCCTAAAGCTCCCAAAGGTTACAAAAGGTTACTAGAGCAAATCACCAAAATCGCTTAAGTCCGAATACGTCATAATGCGCGCAAACTGTGTCTGTATTTCAAATAGCATCCATTGCAACTTGCTCTGATCAAAGTACGCTAATTTTACTGTTAATCCAGCCATAAAATGCCAGAGGTACAATAACTTGCACTCCATGAGCGACAATCCAAGATGGCCGCCATCCCATAGGATTTACACGGCGGTCAAATCAAAATGGCGGCGAGCACAGAATCCCCTTTTTCATTTCCTTGGGTCTATATCATCACAATTAACCAAGCTAAACAGTGATGGATAACCTATAAACCCAGTTACTCCAAGGAATTAACACAGGTATGATTATGAAACAGAAATCAACTGACTGAGATGACTATTACACAGACAGACACACATCAATTGTTAAAAAAATAAAACAACCAAACCACAAAGATATCTAATCTCTTTTTACCCATAAAAAGGATCAAAAGGCATGTAATAGTATTGATAAAGTGGAATCGTTACTAAAATGGGAATTTTTGACATATTTTGGCAATATTTTAAAAATCAAAATGTAAATCAAAAATTTGAGAAACCTAATCCTAGACATTTGTTTCCCAATCCTAAAATGTAAAATAATTCAAAATTTTGTGTAACCAAATGTTAGGTTGGCTTTCTAGAAATTTTTGGTGCAAAAAGGTTATTAATTTTTGGAATTTTAACCAAAATCATACAGCTTAGTCAATATATATAAAGATCATGCAAATTCACCTCTAGAAAAAATATAATTTCATATGGTTCTATTTAAAAATTGCTGAGTAACAGAGCAAAATTTTCCCAGAGCAAAACTGGATTGACCAGTCTTAATCGTTTCCATAGAGCCTCCTGCACTCCACCCTTCATACTAGCAGTCCCCAACTCACCTAATGATTAAAAGTCCAAAGATTATACCTCCAGGCAATGAATGTCTTTAGTAAATATTGAATTTCACTTTAATAATAGCCCATAAATGCTGCTCTTATTCTTATGAAGTGCCAATAATACATATGAGTATATATGTTACGTGAAGTGTTAGTTCCACTCACCACTGAAACTAAATGCTGAGAACGGATCATTAGGATCTGGTGGTATAGATGGAGCGGAGTCTACAGCACAAATAGTCAGAATAGTGATGTTAGTACACATAGAGATTAGTCTCCTCTACAGTCTTGATATGCTAGGTACAAGCTTTTTCTTAAGCGGACATGAACCGGCGCCAGAATCGGCTGCTGGATCTAAAAATTTCCAGTGAAGTAGTATTTCAGAGCATTTTAATCCCAATTTTGATTTGAAAATCAAGAATTTATCAATATAATGCAAAAACAAAAAACAAGTTTGTTTCCCGTACGCAACACGCATTTCATTTTGGCGTCATATATTTGCGCATTTCATTTTTTCATTTGATATTTTCGGAAACGAAAATCAAAATAGCCAATTTGATAAAAAGAACTGGGAAAATTGCTAAATTTTTACTAAAGAAGTGTTTTCTTTTCAACAAAAACTTGAAACCGGACAGGTTTCTTACTGAAAAATCATCACCTATGCAGATTTTCCATCAAAATTTGCCTTAGCACCTCTTGAAACAATACAAAAAAATGAAAACAAAATAAAATAAAAAAAACACATTTCACATTTAAGTTTTTTGACCACCTACAGGAAACAAACTTGTTTTGTTTTTTTGCCTAAAAAGAACATGTTTGATTTTCTTCTGATGAATATGCATTGTTTTTTGTCATTTTCTCCACAAGTTCTGATTCGTATTAGAGAAAAAAACTTATATACGGCAAGACCCTGATGCTGAAGTGGGAAAAATATCGTCACCCGAGTCTCATTTTTTTTGTCCACTTAAGAAAAAGCTTGGCAAGATACAATCATGTAGAATGTTAGTATGAACAAGCTACTAATACATGTGTTCAGAAGAATATGTGATGATGCATATATATGCACAAGCAGACATCCGAGTATTTTGTTTATATCCAGGACCTTCGCCTGGGTATCGCGGTGTAAACAAATGCCGAATCCCAATGTAACAAAATACAGGCTCTAGAAAATTTTGATTGATTTTTGCAAGTTTTCACGAAGCCAAAATCATGTGAGATGTTTGGTACTCAATCTGTTACAAGATGACACACAGAGCTCATCATTTCACAGATTTTCTTTTCCACGGTGCATTTATTTTCGCGCTTTTTTCAATTTGTGCGAAACATGCGGTAATAAATGCAGCGCGAAAAACACCACTTATACAGTATGCTTAGTGCGATTGATATCATATTATACTGTTGTTATATTGCTAAGAAAAATATCTTAAAATTGGAATACATCTTGATGTGTTGCCTTTACAGTTAATGGGTTTCATAATTTTGAGGATCACCATTGCAGACACTGTCTTTAATATTTTGCAGGCGAGTTATTAAAAGCTCTCCTGGTGATCTTAAGGAGAGCTGTAAGAGAGTGATTTAAAAAACTCCTCTGGTTGAAATAAGGGGAGCGGTTATGGGAATAACAATCTGTGCGTAGAAGTATTCAGTAGACTGTTATTAACAGTAAAATTAAGCAATAATAGAGACTGTACCATGAATGGGCTATTACAGTAGTTACTAGTAGTGTTAAGTGCTTCTATAGACTACTAAGATGATGATGGTAATGTAGCTGATGGAGGACATAAAGATTTTGAAATTGAAGTCTAGATCCATGAGATCTGGGATTTGGTGTTACATTTGCAAAAAAAACCTGAAAATTTATCAATCAAAAATCCATGTGATCTGACGATTTATTTTAATACTGCGGCACAGGTGATCATGATGACTGCGCGATGACTGCGCAATGACATGCATGTGCATGCCAAATTTTTAGTTGCAAGTTCAAGGCACAAATTATGTAGGCCTAATTTATTTGATCAAAAGTATCATATCAACAGTGGTGCTTAAAATAATTCAATTTTGTTCATAATTCGTAATATTCATTCAAGAAAAAAGAAAAATAAACATCTCCATCATGGATCGTAATACATACATGTAAGCTTTGCCACTGCAAATATATATCTCCACTGAGATATCATATTTTTGCCATAATTTTCTCCATAAATTCACTCTGCAATAAATTAATTTTGGTACAGAAAGGTGCTCTATGTATTTCCCTTAAATTGTCCATATTCAATCAGCTACATTACCCCCATATATCTCCAAAATTAATGTAAATTCCACAACTTTTCAGATCATTCGCGTCGCATCATGTCGTGGTGCTTTCCGCTTCACTTGTTTGGCAAAAAGTATAAATTCCCTATGTTGATAGATCGTGGAGCAATCTACAAACTGCGTGTTATATATAATAGTCTTGCAAGAAGAAAAATTGCCAATGTTGATAGATCGTGGAGCAATCTATATCGGCGTTTTTTTTTTTTTCAAAGCTCAGGGAATAACTCGATTGCAAATCTGGAATGGATTAAGGCGCGCAGCAGCGCGCGCCTTAAAAGACAGTGTCTGCAATGCATGTTACACTTCATATATAGATTCTTGTCTTCTGATAAGTCTAAAGTGAGGGCTTGAATTTAACACTATAGGTCCAGGCCACTGACTTAACTAGGCCCGGGACATATTCTTCACTATTGTCTGAATTTTAGACTAACGCATTCAATTATGGTGCATTCAAATTTCCGTTGGTTCTCATCTGAAACATCTTTGTAACACAAACCAGGGATGGTTATGGCTTTTTGTAATTTTGCCTGAAAAAGTGAATTTACCAACACTTTTGTACAATGAAGATCCAAGCATTTTTGCCTGAATTCAGGCAAAAACCTGAAGATAATCATGCCTGCATACTAAGAAGCAATGCTTTGAATCATGTTGTATTGGTGTGAATAACAATTTAGCTAGTGAACTATACCAAAATATAACATAAATGAAACTCTAAATGATTTGGTTTGATGTATTTATTATTTTATTTTTGCGTACTGTTTTTATATTTAGGCCCTACTTATTCTCCTTCAGGGGGCACAACGATTTACAGGCTTCTGCTTCTAGTTGTGTCTCCTCCATCGATTTTTATCATGTTTTGATATGTTTTTAATGGAAATAAATATGATTACGATTATGAAATGTACCATAGTAAGTGATGCAAAGGTTCAAGTAAATTATTGGCAGTGTTCAAACCTCCAGTCAGGTAGGCCCTTATTGTCAAATGTTGTTTTATATTGCAGATCAAAATGAACACATCTTGAGCTTTAAAATGACACTTGTTTCAAATTCATCTGATATGACACCCAGAAGTATGATTCTTCAAAGCATGACATAAAAGCAAAAAAAACTTAAAGGGACTGGCCTAGATCCTGTCCGCTAATTTTCTGACTATAACTTTTTTTACATGTATTGATAACATGATTATACTAAAATATCAAATAAAATATCCTACCAGTAGTTTCTGCTGAATTTGTGTAACAGAGCAAAAAATGAAATTATTTACCAGCTGTATTTTTTTGCGCCGGCGTAAAAAAATGGTGTGAAAAAGTGTTTCTATAGTTTCAAATCTGAAAAAAGATCTTGTTTCTACACCTGTGATGGGTAAACAAATTATTGTTGATGAATTTTTTTCTCTTTTGATATATTAAATTATCTCCAGGAGCTTTGTTTGATCATGTTTTTTATCTGGTAAATCCATCCAATTAGGTACAAATTTAGGATTAAGGACGCAGGATGTCACACCACCATCACATATATATTGCAAATCAATTCTCTGTCAATTTGAGCCATTTCTGTTTATCGTAAATGTTTGTATTTTTTTTGCATTTTACTACACTTTTAAGCTTTATTTAGAGCATTTCTATAAGTTTTAAATTCTAAGTGGAATCTAGGCTAGTCCCTGAGAAAACTACAAGTTTTCATTTTATGCATACTTCAAATTTGACTATGTCTAGATTAGTTTTCAAATATTTTGAATTGAAATGAAAGTTGATACTTTTAGAAAAACATGAATATTTCAAATCTGCAAAAATTACAATTTTGTCTGAATACAGACTTTTATGTGTATTTTGTACTGTAGCTCAAAATGAAAAATGCAGATTTTACTGGCGGTTCGTAATGGATGGTCACATTACCAGCACATCACAAGCTGCCAAGAGATTCTGGGCCCATATTCTTGAAACCCCGCTAACTCTAGTTGGCTGCGAACTCTTTGTCTACCTGACAATTTTTTTTTTAAGTTAGATGCCAACTATTATTGAAATCATTAAATTTCCTACAAGTTGTGACATTTTGAACGCATCAAATGCGAGGAGTGAACAAGCGTATGACCTTGCGTGGGACGAAAGACTTTCTTTTCACGTGGTTACCGCGTCATATAACCAATCAAGACACGTGCAGTGCATTTTCGTTGTTGTTGCGTAGTCGCACACGCTCTCATCATATGCACCCTGAAGATTTAATTTGTAGGAAATTTAATGATTTCAATAATAGAGTTAGCGGGGTTTCATGAATATGGGCCCAGATGATTGCATGCCGAGAATGGCAAAATTCCACGCTAGTCTACATTACTTGATGCAAGTTTTTGACAACTGTAATGAATACCAGGTTGCATGAGTAAGAGTAAATGTGACCCGCCATATCAAAAGGTACCTTAAGGCCAAAAAAAAAATCTTTGGTTGCCCTCCAAAGCTTTTTTCAGAGAGGGTCGGTCGGTCGTGTTTTTTTTTATTATTATTTTTTTTAATACTCTTCCACGGACTGCTAGGTCAATCGGCCGCTCCAGCCATCACAACTTCCCCCGCAACATCCAAATCAAAACAATCAAATACTTCTTGTAGTGATTTGGGACATCCTTAACATTTTGAGGGTTGAATATCGAAAAAAGCAAAACATATAACATATTTTTGTAGTTTTCAATAAGTTTTGAAAAAAAATTTAGGGAAAAAAAAAAAAGTTCAATGAAAAAAAAATTGGGTCGGGCTGAAAAATAGGGTCGGTCGATGGAGGGCAACCAAACAATTTTTTTTTTGGCCTAAGGGTCCCAAAATCAAAATTGATTTTTTGGTCTCATCTAGAAGCTGAGTTTTAAAGCTTTAAAATGACACCTTGCTTTTGGCTATTGGATGTTCGGTTGTGAAGTTACATCCAAATTGGTAAAAGGCATCGGGCTGATTCAGAAATATACAGTTCTGAGAAAATCAAGTTTAAAGTTTTTGTACTAAGTAAGACTTGAATGGAGAGGGGATTTTTATCTTGGGTTTTAGCACATATTGTTGTTATGTTTTGGATGTTGGAACCCAATTAATATGATAGAATACACTCCGAAAGCAAAGTTTCTGGTGAAATAAGAAATTCGACCATGAATGCGATTTTTGACTATGCTCAGCTACAAAGGTCCGTATTACGTAGTTTACTATGCCGACCTTAATGTACCTTTCGATATGACGGGTCAAAAATTATCTTAAAATGTTGACAGAAAAAAATGATGGATTCTCTCTGAATAGATTCAGAAAATGATAGCGAGTGAAGCAATGATAGTGCTATACTACATAAATAAATTGACTCGATGTTGATCTGTACTTACCAAATGCTGAGGCGAAAGGATCATCGGCACCTGATCCTGTCAAAACAGAAATTAATCAAATACTGTTTTAATTATCTGTGATATATCAAATTTCGTTTTTTGACATAAAACGCATTAATACATAAGTGTTAACCCATACATCAAGTTGTGAAGGTCAATTATACTGGGAAGTGCAATTATTCACGGGTTATTGATCGCGTTTTGCTATTATACACCATAGTAATCAGTAACTTTAAAATCGATTTGCGACAATATTTTACTGCCACATTTTGAGTGGACTGCCTTGTATTTTGATCTCTAAATGAAGATTGTAGTACGAAAGTATTGCAAATTAATTATATATCATTCGAAAGCTGATATAATAGAGAATTAAAATATGTCATAAACTCAATTTTGAAAATCAAGACTTTCGCTCATTTTGCCAGAGCACCACTGATATTTGTTGAAACATAGAAGTGACCTGGTACCCTAATCCTGTCAGGCATATAGGAGTACAAAATGTAAGCAAAGCCATTGATGTCCCACATTATTTATATTTACGACTACTTTTGACCAATAAAGTTCACTAATTTGTAAGACTTGGTTCAAGTGATTCTGATTTATATTTACGACTACTTTTGACCAATAAAGTTCACTAATTTGTAAGACTTGGTTCAAGTGATTCTGATTTATATTTACGACTACTTTTGACCAATAAAGTTCACTAATTTGTAAGACTTGGTTCAAGTGATTCTGCTAAACAAATGTTGAGTTTTAGAAACAGTTGAATACACCAGTACAAGAAAACCCTAACTCCAATAGCTCCCTTCTGTAAATTATACTTATCTCTGAAAATACTTCACATCACTAAAAAGCATTTCCATGTCTATATCCCAATCATAGCATCACATTTGACGTTGTAGTTGACTTTTTTAGACATTGTTAGATAAATGTTATAGTATATATTTGCTATATTTAAACAGCCAGTACAAGAAAACCTGCAACTATATACTAAAACAATTATCTAACAATGTCTAAAAAAGTCAACTACATGGTCAAATGTGACACTATGATTGGGATATAGACATGGGAATTTTTTTTAGTCATGTGAAAGCATTTTCAAAGATTTTTATGCATTTACATGTTTACAGAAGGGAGCTATTGGAATTGGGGTTATCTTGTACTGGTGTATTCAACTGGTAACTCCAGATGATCTCTGATGGAGCTCCGACCCATACTTAGGTCACAAATGTTCAACATTCTTTTCGCAGAATCTACTGGTATAATTCTTATATATAAATAAAGCCCAAGAGCACT
>JXSR01S047779.1:256189-280890 GCA_000969725.1 Ophiothrix spiculata
GGTTTCAAAGTCACTTTAAACCACTTTCATGCGTAAAATTGTATTTTTGCGGTCATTCTGAATCTCTGTACAAGCTCCATATTGAATTTGAAACAACACCCTTGTTTGAGAAGAAATTGTCTTCTTGTACCCTAATAGCAATTTTCTATTGATTACTTTGAGCATTTGGTGCTTTTGATACCGTTTAATAGTCACTTTAACGTAAAATTGTATCTGGCGGCCATTTTGGATCTCAGAACAGGCTCCATCTTTAATTTGAAACTTGCTGAAACCCTTATTTTAGATGAAAAGCTGCTAGTGTTTCCCTCAAAACCGTTTTCCATCGAATATTTTGGACATTTGATGTTTTTGTTACCGTTTTAAAGTGCCTCTAACCCATTTTTGCACATTTTGGCGGCCATTTTGGATCTTAGAACAGGCGCCATTTTGATTTTGATACAAACTTACAATATAATTAGGGGCAAATGATCTTGCTGTAACCCTAAATATTATTTTCGGTTGATTATTTATCTCTATTAAATATATATCAGGCAGTTTAAAGGCCGTCTTGGTCGATTTTAATGAAAATCGCTATTTTGGCAGCCATTTTGGTGGCCATCTTGAATTTGAAATATGCATATGACATGATTTAATGTCAGATGTATTTGTTATAGCTCAAGAAGCCATTTTCCGATAATAATTTTGAACATAAAGTGTTTTACAAGATACGTTTAGGCAATTATGATGAAAATATAGTACTTGGCGGGAATTTTGGCGGCCATCTTGGATTCAAATCTCGCTTGAGACCAGTTTTTATTTTGGGGAACATTCGGATTGTGTTTGTGGGTCATAAAGAACGTAATAAAGTTAATTTGGTTTACTCCTGGCTAGTGCAAAAGACTGTTATATGACACTTATAATATTGTAGACTTAATACAAAATTGTTCACAGTTTAACCCTTTTGGTCATGTTTCCGCATTTTTCTGCCAAATTTGATCAATAATGGCCGAAAAAGGGTATTAAATTGGACGGTAATTATTTTTTTGGCACAACATTACAATATACGATGATTTTTTACTCGTTGAACAAACATTTGGAAAAAGAATTGAAGACATATACCAATATCACTAAATTTGGGTTATTTGTTTACCTTTTTTGACCTTTTTTTGGTCAAAATTAACCACAAAAATGAAGTTAAGTCCCAAAATACTGTAGGCAGATGTTTTTGTGATTCGATTTACCTAAATGAATGATTTGATTTTGAATAAAGATCATTTTGGAGCCAAAAACTTATTTTTCACCATTTTCGTGATTTTTTCATGATTTTTGGCTATTTTGGGTCATTTTGACCACTAAATCAAAAAATTAATTTTACCATCCACCCATACGCTAATGTACACCCCTTGAGGATATGATTCCACATGGATGGAAAGCTGTAACAAGATTTGCCCACAAAACGTTTTTTTAAGCATAATATTTGCTGTTGGCTGGTAGACTATTAGAGTTTGAATGGGGTTTTCGGAACTGAAGTAATGTTGAAATGAGCATCTTGGGGAGGCGGAAAAGGAGGCTTGGAAAGGGGATCTTGAGGGCGGCACATACCAATACCTTCCATCAATGTAAGTGACCCCCCTGCCCCCGGGGCTGTATTAGCTAATGTTGGCAGATCACAGACTTCAGTCATGAATTAGGCAAAAATATTAGTAGCATGATACTGTGTGGGCAGATAATTATTAGCACACTGAAACAAATTACTGACCTGTTAACATTATTGGAGATGTTTGCATTCAATAAATATAATTCCATAATTAAAGATTTTTGACAGGTAAACAAGGTCAGTTTGTTTTGCTTCAGTTTGTAAAAATGACCTGGTTGGAGGGACCCTCATAAAAAGAAGCTGTACCCACACCGGTGAATGAATTCTAACAAGCACCCTTAAGGAGGACAATTATGGTGTCTTGAAAAGTGACTGTAAGAATTGAGATTGTTACCATACCCATACCAAGTACAATGTTCACTTGGATTAAAATCCATTCCTTTCCATATATTTGCAAAGAATTGATACACATATAAACAAGGATGTAAGATCATGCAAATTTAAAGAAAAAAATCATCATCATTAAATCAAGATCAAACATCAACATAAAGATTTCACAATTTCTTTCATTAAGGCGAGGCGTCACTAGACTTCTTCTCTGCAATGGAGTGAGAACTTCTCACCGACTAAATGTTGTGATATATGGATTATTAGACCATTAGGCAACGAAAAAACACCCTGTCTTATGGACGGGCTGACCTTCCAAGAAGGTCGGTTGGTCGGGCGTTTTATCTTTTTATTTTTTTTTTTCGCCCAGAATAACTTTAAAGCCCCCTAAATTGGGAGAAAAACTGAAATTTTTTTACAAGTGGATCACGAATTGTCACTTTAACATACATGTAGGCCCATGTTGCAACCACTAAACCGATTCCTCATCTTCTTCAAAAATTTAACCAAAATTGACTCAAATTTTGGCCAAAAAAGTTTTTAAACTAAAAAAAAATTCTTCAAAATCGCAAATTTAGGGTCGGGTCCGTAAAACAGGTTTTTTTTTCTGTCGCCTTCAGGTAAAATATGTTATATGTATATATTCAAGTCTAAATACAAATATACAGAATTTCCAATTGAGTGACAAGGATCAAATTATACCACATTTCTAGGTGGGTATTATTCTAAACAGAACTTCTCATTGAGTACAGGAAGTCTAGTGATGTCAGGCCTAAGTGACTGGATATTATTTTCAGCAATTTAAAAATCCTAATAGGATAATGTGATGTAAATTTACTGTCGGGGGACCCCAACAATAATAAGAAAATGACACACTTTCAGACATATCTCATAAATGCAAGTACTTTTGAGAGATTGGTTAGAGCGTTGTAACATAAACCATGCAGTCAAGGATTATTATAAGCTCAAAAACTCAAATTTTGATAGAGGTGACTGACCTTGAGGATGAAAAGTGGATCACGAATTGTCACTTTAACATACATGTAGGCCCATGTTGCAACCACTAAACCGATTCCTCATTTTGTTAAAATGCATGCTTACAATATATAAGTGTGTCCCTTAATGCCCCTGGTAAATAAACAAGAAAATACAGCGGGACATATACTTCATACAAACCCTATGCTTCCTCGGCTTTGCTTTGACCATGATTCACAAGTCCATTCTGTCCTACACACATCAACAAAAACTTTCTTTACACTCCCATATCTTCAACAAGACCATAAATAACATCCCCTACATGACTCCTGGCAATACCACAGTGAAATCAGCCCAGTATGCTTGCATTTAAGTCCAAAAAAGAATGAGCATGTCCCACTATATAAAATGACTTCATCATCCCGAGTTCGTGCTCTCCATTAATTCCATATTTACTTCAGATGAATTTGGGAAGACAAATTGTCCATAAATTGAATGTATTTTGACAATTATATCTATTATTATGACTAATTTATCTATTAGAGAATATAGGACAATTTTATTTCTAGACCTTGTGATTCATAAGATGCTGATAATGAGTGTACACAAATAAGGAACATGTGTTGGGTGAAGACATCAATGAAGACGGGAGAGGGTGGGGGAAGACATAAATGAAGGGGAAAGATATTATATATATACTTTAAAATCTCGATATAGTGCACCTCATGTTTTGCTCATAAACATGTTCCTTACCACAATACCATCAGGTCTACATCACTAATCAGATGTTAAAATGAAAGTTACATTCGTTATATATCAGACACAGGCAATCAATTTCATATCTTATAAACCATATAAAAAATATGCGACAAAATGGTAACTGGGAAAAGGGGCACTATATTGAGATTTTAAAGTATATAAATTGACGCACCAAAAAAGTTGTTGTTTTATACCATAATATTATAGGGTAGGGTCTCCTCTTTCCATTGATACCAAAATGACGTCATAGAGTACTTCAGGTCGGAAAATTTCGCCGAAATCAGATTTTCGGCGAAAATTGACAAAATTCGAAAATTTGCTATAAAAGTTATAACTATCAGATTTTCATCTTTTTTTGCAAATGAATGAAGAAAATGGTAGTTTTAATATGTTGTGTAAGTTTAAGCTTCTTAGCATGCAGATATTTTTCAAAATGGTGACTTTTATATGGTGGGGTTGGTTACCACCCCCTACCCACGGACTTTGACGGCTTACCCTACACCACCTAAGGTGGTACCCTCAAGTTTTAAAATCAAAATGACCGCAAAGGATGTAAAAACAACTACTTAGATGTCCGGGGTCACATTGTTCAGCGCTTTTGGGGCAATCAGCGACAATCTGTTAGGGGGAACCACCCCCTTAGGTGAACAAGGTTTAAATGAACTACAGTGGTAAAAAAAAGACTTATCATAGCTGGTCCAAATCTATGTTGAGTTATTCACACCAGCTGCCAACCTCTAAATCCCAGGATGTGGGACATCAAACCTTGGAACGAGGGACATCACAATGGCATGCATAGCGAAATGCAGTAAGCAAAATGACAAAATAAGGAACATATCAGTTTTAATTATCAGAAAAAGGCATTGTCCCTCAAATTGTGGGACAGTTGGTAGGTCTGGGTTAGTGCTAATTTCAAATGGAAAGATCTTTTTGCAACAGAAACTGAATAAACTCAAGTTAGTAACAGTGTTTGAAGTGTCCATCATAATTATAGCACCTATTAACAGCTGCATATTTGTGAAAAAACAATGAAGTCAAATCACATGGAATGATCTAGAAAGACTTGCTCAGAACTAATAGGCATACATACTTTAATAGTCAGACAAAGAGCACACATGTCAGAATTATTTTTCCATGATTGTAGACTAGACTCCTTTACCACAGACATCACAAAACATGGTGATTAAGTCTTGCTATGATTAATAACTTCCTTAACATCCATGTACATAATGTATTCATAGACACTTCCAGAAGAAAAAACATTTATTCAAAAACAACAACAATAAACAACAACATTTATTCAAAAAAAAAAGGGGGGGGGGGAGGGGATACTCTAGTAAAAGATAAGGAACATACTTAATCTTAGAGTTTTATTAAAGTCAGCCCATTGCTAATCATTAGTTCCTTTTACCTTCTTCTAGAACAGTTGTTGTTTGTTGTCAAACATATGTCCTGAATGATCATTACTTTGCTACAAATCAGTTTTAATTGGGTGTAACATGTGACTCATGTTATCAATCTGATATATTTGTCAATGTTTTTGAAGAAGTTTATGATTCTGTATCCCCCCAAAAAATTCTTATAAAAAGAATTAATAATTTTTATTTATTAGGCAAAAAAAAGCTGTGGGTGGTCAAAATACCTAAATGCAAAATGTGTTTTTTTTATTTTATTTTCATTTTTTTGTATTGTTTTAAGAGGTGCTAAGACAAATTTTGATTGAAAATCCGCATGGGTGATTATTTTTTAAGTAAGAAACCTGCCCGGTTTCAAGTTTTTGTTGAAAAGAAAACACTTCTTTAGTAATAATTTTGCAATTTTCCCCGTTCTTTTTATCAAATTGGCTATCTTGATTTTAGTTTTCTAAAATATCAAATAAAAAAATGAAATGCGCAAATATATGACGCCAAAACTTGTTTTTTTGTTTTGCCTTATGTTGGAACAGCAAAAGGGCTACAAAATAGGATGATAATTCTTGTACAAGTCTCTTTGAGACTTCCCATAGCAAAACACATAGTCCAAGTAAAGAAGAGAATACCAATTACATTAGTCGCTATATCGATTTTTCAGAACAATCGGTGCTGTGAGTATACCAGGAGTAGATTCCAAGTGTTAGACCTGTGAAATTCTGGGTAATTTAACACCTGCGTACCCTGCTTAATTTTTGGGCGGTTCTCGGGGTACCCTAATATTTAGATTAATGGATTGATTGGAATGTAAGGATGTAAACAAAACACTGGTAATAACCTCAAAATTTTTGAAATTTTACCTCTATATGTAACTGATTTATGGTTTGTTAAGCAATTCCAGAACAGTTTCTGTTCAGCTAATCACTGCATTGTGAATTTCTATACACCTACTCGGCAATCTGTTATGAAAATGTGTAAGCTTACCTCGCATGGGTATCCGGGTACCTGGGTTTTAGTCCCAGGTCTACCAGTCACCTTGACTTTTTCTTGCATTGTATTCACCTATATACAAGCACCACTTATTTTTAGAAAGTGGTACCTGATGTAGCAAGTGGTGCCTAATACATTGAACATGTCTCTCCTGCTGGATTTTGGCAAAAGTTGCATCAGTATTATTTGTTTTTCCTGACCTTTTTTTTAAAGGGGCATTAGACAAGTTCAGCATCATCCCCAAACTTTTCCCCAAGCATTTTGAGATTTGTGCATCATTTGAAGTATTAGCGGTTATAATGACAGCATGCAAAGTTTCAAACCCTATATATTAAAATATTTAGTTGTTCCTTTTTTTTTTAATTATCGTTGTCGACAACGATAAATACTGCCCTCTACAGTTGAATTTGTAAAATCGGCGTTTTCAAGAGATCTAATCAAAATTTCTTTTGATTTGATGTGAAAGGAATGTTTTACAAACACATTTTGGTCTTTTTCTTGATTTATAGCATCAATAAACATGTTTACAGAATAGCCTCAAACCCAAAATCAACAAACAAAATAAAATTCAAATTTTTGACTTTTCTGAAGGTTTTGATTAAAATTTTCCTGATATCTGGTGACTGACTTTTATTTTCTAACGTATGAAGTGTTAATCATCCTCAAATAAAATTTAAAATTTTGTCCAATGCCCCTTTAACTATAACAGAGATGGGATGAAATCCAATTTGAGTACACATGACCCCTCCTCCCATCTCCCTCTTTGCCCAATCTTAGGCTACTATACTCTATAAAATTTGGAAGTATGCAGCAAGCAGCCGATTAACGCACATAAACCAATATGATCATACGGGGAAGTAAACAGTGGCGTAGCCAGGCCTTTCTCCAAGGGTGGGCAAACCACCTAAGATTTCTCCAATGACTTTTATCGAGCAACTTTACAGGGTTCAAAGGGGCCAACTAGGCCGGGTTTTTCAAGAAAAACCGCCAAATATTGTACTTTATAAAGTTTTCAACCTAATTTTTAGCTATTTTCAGCTCTAATTGTCGTAATTTTATGGGGAAAAGGCAGTTCCTGCCCCCTTTATTTTTCTCCCAGGTCTTCAAAATTTCTCCAAAAAATTTCCGAGGTTGGCAAATTGCCCACCTTGCCCACCCCTGGCTATGCAACTGGAATTAAATTGATTTGTTTTTTCTGAATATAACAATGTACCCAATCTTGCTGAATATTCAAATACTGTATAAGTGGTATTTTTCGCGCTACATTTATTTTTGCGTTTTTCCGCGCAAAATTAGATTAGTGCGAAAATAAATGTACCGCGAAAATTAAGTTGGAATTGTTGCAAATGGAATTCTATACTCGGACAATGTTCATATGCGCGAAAATAAAAACGCGCAAAATGGTCCAAAATTGGCTGAGCGCGAAAATAACTGAGCGCGAAAATATTGGCGTTTACAGTTAACTTATGATCAAGGTTTGTCCATGTGGTAGTAATAAAATCAGCCAAAAATAATACCAAAAATTTTGAACGATTCATACGTACAAAAAATATTAATAGCAGTGATTTGATCTTATTCAATCCAAATCAATCAGTACTGTATTGGACAAAACTATTATCTAAAAATAATTTACACTTTTGCACTTTAGATAACAGTAAACAAAATATTGTAAATATTAATTTTTAAATCTTTAAATCAAGTTATGAGGTAATACATGGTTTCTCGTACATTACAATCAAGTATAGGCTAAATAGTAAAATTGTAAATCATTTTGCTGCAAACCTTGTTAAAATGTCATCAACAAATGTGCTGTTGCTTGACCCAGCAGCAGAGCCCACCATATAACCTCACATGTCTTCATCTCGTGAGATGAAAAACCATAGACTTAATTTACCAGAGTCGCATCACAAATGGACAAAAAATCTGAACCTCTGCTACTTACACTGAGCCTATTATTGCTAGTGTCAACTTTGGTTAACATTGCTGCTAATTCTTTCTCATTTCTAGACAGTGTCTCTCTTAGTTTTTCTATCGTCTTCTTTTTATTGTTGTAACCAGCCATTACTACTGAGTAGGTGTCATCTATAAAGAAAATATGTAAATATTTAAAAAGGAAATGTGTTTTAGAGTTAGACTTGGTCTAAAGTTAGACCTGTTTAGGTCAAATTTTGTTTCACAGCTAAATATATTTTCCTCAACTAATATTGTCATGGTTTTGTGTTGTTTGTAAGACTTTTTGGCTAAATTCAAAATGGTCAAGCTTTTGCAGTTCACAAGTGCTTCAAAAAGGTCCTTTTATGGCAGTAATAATTTTGACTTAGACCCGGTCTTACTTTAAACCTGGTCTAACTCTTAAACCTCTTTTGTGCATACGGACCTATGCCTCTTTGACTATGTTAGATCAGATTGACTTTTACTCAAACAATAATGTACAAATTCATTAATATAATAATAAGTAATTATCCACAAGACAGATTTTAAAAAAGCAAGTTTACTTCTGGCTTTATTCAGTATATTGTCACCAACAATCCTACACACGAAGGTTTTTGATACAATGTTTTAGGGTTACAGAATGTATGTAATATCAAACAGATGTTAACCATTTAAAACTTTAAAAACCTGTCTTACGGGTGGGTGGACCTTTCAAGCAGGGTCAGTCGGTCAAGCGATATTTTTCCCCTAAAATTTGTTTTTGTCTAAAATAAACCAAAAAATGAAAAAATAAAAAATGGGTGAAAAACTGAACATTTTTTAAAAAGAAATTTTTCTTAAAAACTTTAAGCAAAATTGTTAAATTTTGGCCAAAACAGGCTGATTTTACATGATTTTGACAAAACTAAAAAACATTTCTTCAAAATTGCAAATTTAGGGTCGATTGGGACTGTAAAATAAGTTGTTGGTTTTTTTAGTTGCCTAAGGTAGAAATATAATCTCCCAGTGAGAGATGCACGTCCTAATTCAAATTCAATAGAACAGTAAATTTTCAAATTTGTAAGTGATGTTTCAACCATTACACAAAAAGTCAGTGAATATTTCTGAACTACTTTTTATTTCTCTTATCAATTCGGGTTAGGGTCTGTTAGCTCATCACCTTTTCTAACAGAATGGTAATTATTACTAAAACAAAATACTCAGTGGTAGCAGTTCCAAGACTGCTAGTGTCACCTTTGTGTTGGGCGGACATTTTATTTTGAATCGCCTGTGTCATAATATGAAATATGTATAGAGTAATATAGACTTATAACTGTACCAAAATTTTAGAACATGAAAAAAAAACCTGTGTTTTAAAGATACACCACTTTTTGTAAAATGACATAGATGTCAATGGGCAAATAAGTACAGAGGGCAATATAACTCTCTACTTTTAATAATTGTTAGACATATTTTTGCTTCTAGCAAACAAACACAATTTTTTGATTCAACAAATTTTATACTTCCTCCATGCACAGCCATATACCTTTTCATGTTTTTTTTGTTTTTATGACTCAGCTAGGCTTGTTTTTTTTAATGTCCTCCTATATTTACATGCTTTTCTTAAAAGAAACAAGGGTGGTGTCGTCGGAAAGGCATCTAGGATGATTTGGCCCCTAAATGATATTTGACCCAACTCACAGTACACTTATGCCCCTAACAAATGACTATTTGTCCAAGTCAAATGAAAATCTAATAAAGTATATGTATTTGCTGACCAATTTTGAAAACCAAGGGTAATTAACCTGAATAACACCAGGTAACGTTTGACCACACTCACATAGGGATCACATTTGTGTTCTTATCCAAAGACCATTTGGCTGCGATATGGCAGAACCACGTAACTCCAATTTTGGCGTTTCGAGAAAAAGGCACTTAAAGTTTGAGTCACTGCCTTTTTTGATTAATAAAAATATGATTCATAATAAAACTTAATATGGAAGATACAATTACATTTTTATCATGCCTTTTTAGATGAAATCTGATAAATTATTTTAAAAATATAACTGATTTTATGAAGTTACGTTGTTTTGCCATATAAATCTGATCCCTAGCTACTTGAATATAAGAGAAAATAAATCAAGTTCCTATTTTGTTCTGTAAGTATTTGCATGATAAAACAGCATATATTATGTTTTTGTATGCATATTTATTGCTTTAAAACCAAAATAAAACCAAATAGACCACCTCCTAATTTTTTCCACCATTATGTAATGCCTTTATAAAGACAAATCAGCGTATACTCAGAAATACGTTGTTTTGCCAAATTAAGAACGCCACAATCAGTGATGTAGCTTGAGATGCGTTGTTCTGCCACAAAAATTGAGAGGAAAAATCCAAAAAAGTGCCGAGATACGTCCTACTCTCTCCGAAACGTTATGAATTCATAAGCTGGGATTTTCAGAAATGAAAATACCGCTCTCGATATACTAAAAACTGTTTTATCTCAAAAAGTAAAAAAATTGAGTTACGCGGTTTTGCCATATCACGGCCTGCATTCAAGTTTCAAAAATCTGATAAAATAAGCTGTGATTAATTTTGTTAAAAGGGAAACAATGTTGACCACAAACACACACACACACCACCACCCCCACACACATACGACCAAGTAATCTGTTTGTTTATTTTTAAAGCGACTGGCCAGATTTTTCACACACACTATTTTTTACTATATATTTTTCATTGTGTATTAATAGAACATGTATTTAGTACTTATAATCTACCAGAAGTTTTTCCTTGAATTTGTAGAATAGTGGAACAAATGCAATTCTTTAAAAACTTCATTTTTTTTTTCTCTAGAGGACAACAAAATGGTGTGAAACAGTGTTTCTGGTTTAATATCTTGGATCACACAAATTATATTTGATTAAACTGTTTCTCTTTTAATATCTGTCTTTAGTAGCTTGGATTGATCTTTTAACTGGTATCCATCTGAGATACAAATTTAGAATTTTAAACCACTGGACATGATCACACCACCACCACAGAAGAATTTATGAAAAATCGATTTTATTTCAATTTTAGCCATTTATGCATAAATTCTTTTTACTTCTCTTGATGTAATACATTTTAACAGCTTTATTTAGAGGACTTCAATAATTTCTTTTATTCTGAGTAGAATCTAGGCTAGCCCCTTTAAGATGACGACATAATAAAAGGCATACTTACAGTCCTTATCATCTCCACTCATCTTCTTGACAGCTTCACTCAGATCATCCCTGTCCTTCTCAAGAGCTAGTTTGATTTGCCTTTGATCCTGGGGTGGTGCAAGAAAATAAGGGCAGTATTGAAAAAGAAATGTGGATTTTAAAGATCAAGTCTAACTTTTTGAATTTAATCAAAATACTATTTTTATTTTAAAGGCATTAGGCACGATCATCAATGTGAACTTCAACTTTCTGTGACACTACTGATTTTACTGCATTTTTAGAAAGTCCTAACTTATATCCATAACCATTCCTATTAAACTTAGACTGAAAAGTACAAGAGAAAATTATAGTCTATAATACATCACTACAAGATTCCTGATATAGGAGTTGAAACAAATATTACAGTTTACAAGTGATTTTCACTTTTACTTTGGATTTGATACAACAGAACTTGATACGGGCCATTGAAGCTGAGCAAAGTCAAAATTCACGTCCAAGGTCGAATATCTAATTTCATCAGAAACGTTACCTGTGAAATGTTTTCTATCATATTAACCAGGTTCCAACATCCAAAACATACAACCAATGTTTTAAAAACCGAGATAAAAACCCTTTCTCCATTCAAGTTTTACCAGTACAAAAACTTTAACCTCGATTTTCTCAGAACTATAGTTTTCTGAATCAGCCTGATGCCTTTTACCAATTTGGATGTAACTTTGAAATCGAACATCCAATAACAAAAAACAATGTGTCATTTTAAAACTTGAAATACAATATTTCAGATGAGATCAAAAAATCAACTTAATTTTGGGCCCCTTAAGGTACCTTTCGATATGAAGGGTCACATATTTTAGAGAATGATCTCACTCCATGGATTTATCGTGAATACCAAGCAATGCAATCAAAGATTGTAGGTCATTACTTAGAGGAAATGTGCATTTCATACTACTAAATGTTACTTTATACTGCTAAATTTTACATTTTTCATCAAAAATATTGAGGTTTTGCATTTAAGATGTTTGAAGAAAAAATAATAAACTACTTACATGTATATCTTTCTGTAGCCTCTCAATGTCGGCTACTTTGGAATCTCTTGACTGTGACATGAGGATAATCGTTGTGTTATGCTTGCTGTAGTCGGATTTATTGCCGTCTAGTTGCTTGTTTAGTTCATTCTTTTTGTCTTCCTGTAATTAGAATTGATATTTGATTGTTAAAGGGACTGGCCTAGATTTGTCCCGCTAATATTTTACCTACATATTTTTTAATTGAAATGATAGAACATGTACATAGTAATATAACCTACAAGTAGTTTTCCATGATTTTAAGGAATATTGGAGAAAATTGCAATTCTTTACCTACTTTAATTTTTTTACGCTGGTACAAAAAAGTGGTGTGAAAACAGTGTTTCTAGTTTGAAAACTTAAAAAGATCTTATTTCTACACCTGTGATGGCCAATCAAATTATTTTTGATGAAATTGTTTCTCTTTTAATATGTATTAAACTATCTCCAGGAGCTTTGTTTGATCTTTTATCTGGTAAATCCATCTGAGGTATAAATTTAGGATTTAGGAAACAAAGAATAATCACACCACCATCAAAGCATGATAAATTGCCAATTAATTTTCTCTCAATTTGAGCCTTTTGCACTTTTTGGATTTTACTATAATTTTTTTTTTTTTAAATTCTAGGTGGAATCTAGGCTAGTCTCTTTAATATCTATTTGAGTAACTCTCGAGCATGGTCTGATTTGTCAACATTAGCTCTTGTTTTCATATGGAAGTTCATCACCAAAGAAGTGTCAATTTCAAGTTTCAGTTGAATCGTCCGACTACTTAAATTATATGAGCAATTTTGTGTTACACAGCTGCCAATACTTTCCTGGTAACTATGGTTGACATAATATACAATTAATATTGACTGCTTTGAGGGGCATGGTTTAAATTATTTTCCCGAGCTGATCTCAAAACCATGAATACGCCCAAAGCGAAGCTGAGGGCATATTCATGGTTTTGAGATCACCGAGGGGAAATAATTTTAACCATACCCCAAACAAATAGCAGTTAATATTTGTTTTATATACCAAATATATAGATTTTCGTCCTCTGCTTTGTTAAAAGAACGATTTTAGCACTCAAAAGCCTGATGATAATTTACGATATTTGTTTCTCCTTTCAGTGCTCACCGCGTCGTATTGCGCGCACAAGATAACTAGCTTACGCACTGCAGCACATGTTTGACCATGAATGCTTACAGTCACCCACGTAACGCTCGAGTTACACAACGCAAAATACATTGAGCGGGCATAGTGAAAAATATGCCTGGGAATAGTAAATTTATTGGGCCTATAATCCAATCAGAGGACGGGAATCTATATAAGAGGTATATAAACAGACATATTCACTTATATATACCGATTTGCTCGAGCCAATTAATAGCAAGTTATAATTGCCCTCTCAAAACAAAATCAGTATTTAAAACAAATATTGACTGATCTTTTATTCTGGCAATAGTAAAAACTATTTCCCTCAGTGATCTTGATGTAGTGCTTTTTCCCTCGCCCGTAGGTCTCAGGAAATAATACATAGTCTCATGACAACTTCAAGGCAATAGTTTTTTCACTACTGCATTCAATATTTGATAACAAAGAAGGTGGTTTAGTCCTAAACTTTCACATGGCTTATGAGAAAAATACGAGCACTATCTTATCTTTAGAAGTGCTCCAAGAGCTTTCGTACATCCATTGTTATAATCTTACCAAACTTTCAATTTCACAGGCTAATGTTTTGCTTTTTGCTTTGAGATGGGACACTTCTCCTTGCTCACGTATCCTTTGGGCTTCTAGTTCCTGTCGTTTCTGTCTGACAAGTTCGAGTTGTCTTTGTCTCTCGAGCTCTCTCCTTGCTGCCTAAAAACAAAACAAAAATCAAGATTAAGATGTCATGGTTATTTCAACTTCTTCACAGAACAGAGAAGTACCGAGATAGCAAAGTTACTGGGCCCCCAAAAAACCCCCAATTTAGGCAAATAGTGCACATTTTGTGATGATCAATATACCTAAAATCATAAGAATACCCAAAAGCAGGCACATGGATGTACGAGGGGGTATTAAAATATTTAAAGACCACCCAGAAGATAAGGATCTATATCAATGAAATTTGTCAGAATAATCACTCGTCTTTATGTACATTATTGTTCAAAAATAGTTAGTTATATACCTAACCCGCTAACCATATATACTTCATGGAGAAAATTGAGATACCCAGCAAAATTAAATAGAATGATTTGGGGATTGCATTATGTAGATTTACTGAGCTGTACCTGTAACCCTTCAAATGCTGAGTTCAAATGTGCTTGTATTTTTGAGAAAAGAGGAAAAATATGACATTTTCTAATTACTCTCGGGGACCCCTGACAATTTATTACAACACAGTAGCCTATGGGGATTTGTAAAATGCTGAAAAGCTTGTAACTTGAAAAGGAGTTGTCGGAATCAAGTGAAATTTTCAACATACATTTATGATTAACTCTTCTTTTAATTAGCTAGAAGAGGCGAGGTTGTTTCCACATCAGAATCATGAATTGCTCTTTTAACCCTTTGAACCCGACGTACACGTACCTTATTCCCTGATGAGCCGGTTTACCGGCTTTTAGCTCACACGTCAGAAACTTGATGTGTCTGTCAACAGGCATGGATAGTTACAATTTCCAATGGTCTTATTTATATCGGAAGATATCAATGAAACTTTGAACCCATGGTTGATGGATCATTTTGTTCTTTTTTACTCGACAGAAGTAAAAAATTCCTCATATTTTCATAAATTTGGTCACTATTTTCAACAAATGTAAATGTCGAATATGTTGGCCGACATAAATAGTATTCTTTTGTGAATGTTGCTTATTGGAACAATTCAGACTACTGTAAAATGAAAAAGTAAAGCAGGGGAAATCAAAATCAAAGAATGTTTAGGAGTAATAACTATCGGGTTGGCCCGGGTCAGCGATACAGATACACATGGAATGGTCAGGACTCAAAGGGTTAAAGATCGCATAAAAAATATATTCCTGGGTGTATTTCATCTGGGTGATCTTTTAAACTTGTTGATACCCCTCATAAACCATTGTCAATATTAGACATCCCACCTCCCATGAAATATAAACAAAGTCAGGAAATTTGTTTATTAGGGATGGTCACATTAAGGGCCCTGTCAACCCTTCGTTTTCTGAAATATTTTATGCTCTGTAACTCAGCAACGGATGATTAAATGTTTCTAGAAGCGAATTTGCATACTGAACATGATGGTGAGGTCATTTTTGGACCAAAATGTGTCATTTTGGACCTAGGTCCAAAAATCAAGTTTTTTGGCCCAAAATTTTACGGGAAAGCTAACTAAATGTTGCTATGGTGAAATTTCGAACCATTTTACTTTTTAGAATCTAGAAAGCAAAATCTAGGAACACTTTTTCCAAATTTTCGATTTTTTTCTTAGTTTTTGAGATATTGTCAAAAATTGGTCCAAAAAGTCTCAAAAATCCCACTTCTGACACAAATTTTGGTGTCAGAGTGGGATTTTGACCTATTTCTGGCAATATTTCAAAAATGAAGAAAAAAATTAAAAATTTGAAAAAAGCGTTCCTAGATATTGCTTTCTAGATTCTAAAAAGTAAAGCAGTTCAAAATTTTACCAAAGCAAAGTGTAGTTAGCTTTCCCGTAAATTTTAGGGCCCAAAATACAATTTTTGGACCATTTTTGGACCTTGGGGCCAAAATTTCACATTTTTGTCCACAAATGACTTGACCAGCGTCTTTAGTATGCAAATTCACATCTAGAAATGTATACTTTTATATGGATTTAATTATTCGTTGCTGAGTTACAGAGCAAAACCACTTTCTGAAAATGGAGGGTTGACAGGGCCCTTAATAAGAATATTTCAAAAAATGATTTCTACAAATAAATCATTGCCTACCTCTCTTTGTTCAATCATTTTCATCCTCTGTGCTTCCTGCTCTGCCTCGATTTCTCGTTGTCGCGCCATTATTTTTTCACGCTCCATCTGTTGACGCCTTTCTTGTTCTAACCTGTATGTGAAGAAAAGAATCATTGCTACATTGCATATTACGATATATTTGTTTGTTTGCTTTTTGTTTGTTCTTCAAAGTGTGTCCCAGCGGAAGGTTAGTAGGTAGATAACCATAAACATTATTTTCATATTTGCTTCAATGGTACTGACAAAAGGCATGTTCACACAGAAGAATTTGGTCATGACTATATTCTCTCTTGTGAGCCGTTCAAGAGCAAATTCCCAGTGCATGTGAACGCAATTATTGAAAGTGCCTCGCTCGTGACCAAAAGTAACGCGTCACTAGTTTTGATCTTGCAAGTCGTGTCGCAACTGGTAAGTTGTCTTGCTCTAGAGTCATGACTATTATGTGTGAACACAAGCTTAATCAGTATACATCAATAGCACTGAATTCATGTACATGCTTGAAGTCTACATCAAGCTTTTGGCCCTAGGGCACTTGTTTCTTGCTAGGCTTTTGTTGCTGTTTTGTGTATTTTACGTGAGGATATATCAGGGGTGTGAGAGGCCAGTTGACAAAAACGAGGAAAAGCGTCGTGAAGTTAGGAAAAAGGTCAAAAATGGACTGAAAAACAATAAAAAAGCTAAAATTGTAACATGAAACTCTCACACCCCTGATATATGTCAGAGAAGTGAGATGCAGGGATGGTCAATACTTTTTGTACAAATTATACATGCAAATTACAGTCGTGGATTAGTTTATTTCTATACTTACAAATTCATAAATGTCAGACAAAGAAAAGCAAGGTACTTCAGTTTTACGTTAGTATTTGACATTAATATAATATATCATTAAAACGGTTTAAACGGTTAGCTATAAGTGTGACCTGCAGGTCATATTGCTAGAATTTTTTACATTATTAAACACACCTAAACAAACACAATGCAACTTGTAGGCCGCAGCTTAATCAGCCCCAATATTGCAACATTGAAACAACTACACAAACGCACAACAAACACCCAACCCCCACAGGCAATGAGGATAAAGTGCCTTGCCCAAGGACACACCACGTTGGCAGGAGCAGGGCTCGAACTCACAACCTATGGATTAGGCCAAAAAAAATAAATTGTTATGTGGGTCGGGAAAGCACCCAATTTTGCTCAGATTGGGTGCTTTTTGTGAAAATATTTTGAAAATAGTGGAAAATGCACCCAAATTTGGTACTTTAGGTGCTTTGAAAAAAATATTAAAAAAAAAAATATTTTCCGACCGACCGACTCAATTTTTCAGAAATCCCACTTGAGGGCAACACAACAATTATTTTTTTTTGGCCTTACGAGACATGGGTCCTTCCACTCGGCCACACATCTCCTCATTTACACTTCAATTTTAGTAGACACTTTACTTCTGGTAAGTAATTAGTCATGGTTCCATTAGAAGCGACACACTTATCCAATAAGGCCTAAAAAAATAATTGTTTGATTGGCGTAACATAGGGAAAAAAATAGGGTAGGTAGGTCAGATTTGTTTTTTTAAATTTAATTTTTTATTTTTTAAGTCTATGTTTCCCATACAAGAACACAAAACATACGACACATATACAAAAACATCTTAACTTTTTCCTGTAACACATCTTTTATTTGTCATTTTGAATGTCCTGCAAGCCATATCTCAGGCCCCCGTGAATCGATTCCCATCAAATTTGGGATTTGGAGGTTTTTTACCATGCTCAAAAAAAATAAAATATTTAGGGTCGACAGTAAATATAGGGTTGGTACGCCAATCAAACATATTTTTTTTAGGCCTTAGGCCTAATCAAAATAGTTTGTTCAATGTTACCTTATTCTGTCCCTTTTCTCCCTTTCTTGCCTTTCAATCTCCAGTTGCCTATCCTGAGATAAAATGAACAAAAAATAACATGAAATGATACACTGCTATTCATAGGCAATGGTTACCCTAAGCATTGTCTTCTAATTTGAAAGAAGCTCTTCAACAAATAAAAAAACATAAGGACAACTGCTGATTTTTCGAGCTACTGGCCGTCAAAAATATGGATGAAATTTTACACCCGCTCGTATCAGTGAGGTCCCCTTCACACAAAATCTCTAAGGCCTGACATCACAAGACTTCCTGTCCTCAATGAGAAGTTCTGTTTAGAAATACTCATCTAGAAATGGGGTATAACTTGATCCTTGTCCCTCAATGGGAAATTCTATAGTTGTATTTGAAGTTGAATTGGCTGATTAAAATGTAAAATAGTATACCTACACTCCGTAAATCTTGAAGTATAAAACAAGCAGCCGATAAACACGCATAAACCAATAGGACCTCACATGGAGATAAATTGGTCCTTAATTTACCGATTGAATTCGTAACAACATACCAAATCCTGCTGAATATTCAAATAAACTTATGATCAAGGTTTGTCCATGTGGTAGGAACAAAAATTGGCCAAAAATAATACCAACATCATGAACGATTCATGTACAAAAATAGTAATACGCAGTGATTTGGTCCTAATCAATCATTACTAGTCTCAAACACAATATAAAACCACCAGCTCACAATGTAGAGTACAAGGAATATGCTATGGATCTCTTAACACAGTCTGATTGCTTGTTGCATACTTCAAGGTTTATAGAGTATAGATATAGTCTAATTATCCATACATCGCAAAATTTAGTTCTCACTCCGTTGAGGATGTCTAGTGATGCTTCGCCTAAAATAGATGTCTATTTTAGGAAAGTCATTCCCTCTTAGCAAGATGGTCTTTATAGTATCTAGTGCTCTGAGGGGATTGTCACACCTCCTTAGTGGCTAGCTTGTAACTTCCTGATTGTTGAAGAATGCAGATACACATTGCCATCTGGGTAGAGAGGAACACATGAGAATTTTTCTTCAGGACAATCATCTGCATATACTATGTAAATCTTGAAGTATGCAACAAGCAGCCTATTAACACACATAAACCAATATGACCATACGTTGAAGTAAATTAGTCCACATTTCTCGAATCATAACAACATACCAAATCTTGCTGAATAATCACATGAATTTATGATCATATTTGTCCATGTGTTAGAAACCAAATTAGTCCATAATAATACCAAAATCATGAAAGATTCATGTAAAAAATATTAATACGCGGTGATTTGGTCTTACTCAATCCTAATCAACCATTAGTAGTCTCTTACACCAATACAAAACCACCAGTTCACAATGTTGTAGAATACAAGGCAAGGGATACACTATGGATCTTGCGACAGAGTCTGATTGCTTGTTGCATACTTCAAGGTGTATAGAGTATAGAGAGGTCAAATATTTTGACTTGACTGGTTCAGACTCAACTACTGTGATAAAAAATTATTACTGTCATTCATAGCAAGCCTATTAGCTTTCTATTAGCAATAACGAATGTAGACCTAGAATTTTGCATATGGTTATGCAAGTCCATTTTGACTCTCCATATAGAGTTTTCTCTCTTCGTTCAGATGGTGTGGAAAATTCTACAAATTACAAGATTGTAACTAAGAGTCCCAGTTCTACTCTGCCCATTTGACACCTTGATAGAGGGGAGCATGTGAGACTTGAAAAAGTTTTAGAACACTGCATTTGGTTGGTTATCAACAGATCCAAACTCCCAACTTTCCCTGCCAGATGATCAAGAGTCGGGAGCTTGAACCGTCATAGTCTGTGCCACAAATCCTTGGATAATCATGTAAACAATAAATACAGAGTGCAGGGCTGAATCGTATGTGAATGTAATCAGTAAACAGATTCCAAGTGGTTTTGGTCATGTTAGGCAAAAAACGATGGTTGTTTAGCCTTTTCCGACCAACTACAATATTGAAAATCTAAGAAAAAATTTTTACTGTACAAAAGAATACAGACCCTAATTTTCAAATTTCCAGCCTAATTTTCAAATTTCAAGTAAAACTTCTTTTCCTATACAATATTCCGGGCAAAGTAATCCAGCAAACAAGTATTTCAAACAGTTCCTTTGATCTTCTACATCATTTTAAAACATTGATTTGGTGTTGACAATCTTAAATCATCCATATTCAACTGATATTTTGTTTCCATTTTACATTTATTCAGCGGAACCAAAATATGGCTGAGAAATATATTTAAAAAAAACTTTTCCAGACCAACTGACCTTCCTCTGAAAGGGCATCTATGGCCAAACAAACATGTTTTTAAAATGAGGAAGCCTGAAGAAACTGTTTTTCTAAGGCCAAAAAAATAAATTGTTTGTTTGCCCTCCAGAGGAAAAATTAAAATTTTGGGTCGGTCGGTCGGTTGATCTTTTTTTTTTTTTTTTTAATTCTTCAAATATATTTTCGATATACAATGCTGTCATTTCATAGATTTTATTGCAAATACCAAGCAATGCAGGGCTGTGGGTCATTATTTAGAGGAAATATGCATTATATACTACTGAATGTGACTTTATACTGCTAAATTTCATGTTTTCCATTGAAAATATTGAGTTTTCATATTTTACATGTTTTAAATAAAAAAAAAATTGTGACTCAAATTTTTGGGTCGGTCGCGGAGGGCAAACAAACATTTTTTTTTTAGGCCTAAATTCCACCTCAAATTTGATCAGGAAGGTATACATCAACTTCATGTGATAGCACACCATACTTACCCTCTCCCGCTGCTGTTCTTCTCTTAATTTAGCTCTCCTTCTCTCAAGTTCCTGCTGACCTTTGTCAAAGTTTTCTCGTTTCTTGTCTTCAAAAGTAACAGGTAGAACTGAAAATATTTGCAAAATCAATTTTTTTATGTTGATTTCAGATCTATGTATATTGTTCCTGATCAGTGTTTCCGCTAATGCCGTATGGCGCGCCATTGGCGCAGGATCGGTGAAAATTGGCGCAAAGTTTTTCTGAAAATGTGAGAGAAATATATTTTCTAGCTTTATTGAGCCAATTTTCAGCCACAGCTCATGATTTTGGTGTAAGCACCTCTTAAACTTTGTCAAACTTGCTCAAATTGGCGCAAGCTCAAAAACCTTACAGAAACACTGTTCCTGATATATCTTTTACAACAATGGTAATTACCTGTGCAAAAACCTTTTATAATCATTTTAAAATAATGATATAAAATAAATGAATAAATACAGGGGAGCTGCAGAGTTCGAATTTTACGAGGTCCTCTTCTTAAAATAATATCTTGATTCACCAAAACCTTCCTCTGCAGGAGGCTCATCTGTGCTAGGCTGCTTGACAATGAAGGAGACATACGTGGAAACCCTAGTTGACCCATCATTGGCAAGGGAGGTCGACCCCGTAAATATATGTTAAAATTAATAAAAGTAAATAAGATCTTATCCCACCAAAAACTTTCTCTGCAGCAGGTTCATCTGTGCTATTATTTTTTCAAATAAATTAACTGACAATTTGAATGCAGCCAATGCGTATCCACAATCTGTGACAAGCATGGGACATCGGGAAGTGCGCAACGCCATTTCCAATCAGTAATAACAGTACTACAACATCGCGCGCACATGAAAAGCATTGAGCATTTTTGTAAATTTCACACGCAACACTGTGACGCAAGGCTCTGAATGTTCATGTCTGAAATTTATTTGAAACAACAATAGGCTGTTTGACCAATATTGTAGGACATATGTAATGACTCACCTCGAAAAACGGGACTTTGCGACAGAACACTTTTCATGATACAGGTGAAAATAGGCAGCAAAAAATGAAAATAATAAAAATTTCCAGCAGATTTTCTGTTGTAAAATTTGATCGCCTTGATCAATTTCAACAAGTAAGGTGTCATTTTAAAGCTTAGAAAATGCTGTAACAGAATGAAATGAAAAAAATCAAAATTGATATCATCTGCAAAGTCCCCCTTTCGGGGTGAGCCATTACATATGTGGACCCCTAGTTGACTCATCATTATATGTGTTAAAATTAATAAAAGTAAAAAAAAATCTTAACTCACCAAAAACGTCCTCTAAAGGAGCCTCATCTGCAGCGCTCTGCTGTTTGACCAATGTAGGAGACATAGGTGGACCCCCTAGTTGGCCCATCATTGGCATAGGTGGTTGAGCCCCTACGCTACCCTGCCTAACCCTCCTGTATGATAACGGAACTAGATTTGGTGGTAGCGTTGGGGGCAGAGGTTGACCAGATCTGACGAGATCAGCAAGATGAAGAGCTAGTACAAATTCTTCGGAAGTCAGTTTGCCATCGCTGTCCACATCCGAGAGTTGCCTGAAGAGAGAAAGAGGTAGACAGGACTGTGTTTCTGACAATAGAGGGCCCCCTTTATGATAAAAAATTTCAGGTCAAATTTGAAAACTGAGGGGCTACAATTTAACAGAGGAGACCTTTATTAAAAAACAAAAAAAGATGTCATTCAGATAAATTTCAATATTATTAGTTATCCCCTGTTTGTTCATGCAATACGAGAAAATATGAATGGTTTGGGTTCGTATCACACGAGGCTGAAAGCCGAGTGTGATCCGAACCCAAACCATTAATATTTTTTGTATTGCATAAGAACAAACAGGGGGTAACGAATTTATCACTCAGTAAACATGAATATTTGTAGTAAAAACTTAAAAATACCGATTAAAATGCTTGGGAAATAGTTCTTTTTAAATTTTTCATAATATTGTGATCAATTTGGTTTTAAAGGTTTCCAAGCTTGATTGACAGCTAAGCGCGAGTTGTTTCTATCTACATCGCGTAGTACAACACGTTTCAGTTAGTCTCGAACGCTCAGCAACTGTGCGCGCTTTGTAATACAACTATCGTGTTCCAAAAGCGATACGAGTTGGACTTGTAAAAGAGCTGTATGATACGAGTTTTCGTATCACATAGAGGATTTCGTATCACATAGAGCTCTGAAGTTTTATGCGATACGGAAATATCCTTTTCAGTTATTAACCAATGAAATTGTTGTATTTTTATCTACTGAGTGAAAATATAACATAATATTAAACTATTATTATATCAAATCAGGGTTGCTGGTTTCAGTTCAATTCACTTATTGTTTCACCATTACTGTGGGCTTTAACGGTCAATTTCATGACTCACCAGGTATACACTAGTACTGTACGCAGCATCCCAAGAAGGGGCACTTGCACAGGGGACCAACGGCTTTACGTGACTTCCGAACCACACAGCAATTAGTGTAAAGTTTATTGCCCAAAGTTGAAAAAAGGAGACGGGTCTGACAGGCAGTGCCGCCACCGGGGCTCAAACCCATAACCCGTAATATGAGTCCCATGCTCTAACTGCTCGTCCATGCCTCAAGACAGCACAATTTAAGATGTACCCATGCACAATTCTAACCTGCACACATCAATGATGCATGTGGCTTCATAGGCTGAAAACATAGTTCTTTTTGAGCTACCAAATATTTTGTGTAACAAGTCTTTGTTATCTTATAATCTAGTAATATAATTCCAATGCATCTTCTTATCAATAACGGATAATTGGTGTTGCAAATCACCAACCAATTTCACCAAATACTCCTCAATGTGGCAGTATTGATATTTCATCACCAAGCCTCCGTTATTAATAGAAAATACATTGGAACTATATATCAGATTATAAGATAACAAAGACCAAATATTTGGTAGCTCAAGAGAACTATGTTTTCAGCCTTAGCAAATAATTCTATAAACTGAAACAGAAGGCACCCCCTGTGTGAGGTGTTATCAGGGGTGTCAGGGGCAAATATTTTGCTTTCTGGCCAAGTCAAAAGCCACGTTTTCTTTAACATAATTCAATACTTCAAAAACACCATAAGCTTGCATATAAAATCACTTTGAAACATTTGATCTATGCTTATATGAACATTTGGGAGAGTTCATATGGAAAATTTATGACGAAGACTTAGATCCCTCCATCATTTCTGTGCAATTGACTGACCATACTATAGAGTTAAGTTTGTATTCTTTTACTTTATGCTTCATTTTGTGTCTATTAGAGAATAAAAGATAATATTTATTGTTTTGCCTGTCATTTACCATCTCATAATAGATGGGCGTACATTATTTTGAGTATTGGGTGCCCCCGAAAGGAATACCCATATCCAAATCCAAATAATGTACACCCATCCATTATGAGATGTTAGATGACAGGCAAAACAACAAATATTATCTTTTATTCTCATTCTTAGTTAAAAATTCAAGATTTTTAAGATCAAGAATAAAGTCAATAATTTGCTAATAACAATAGACATGAAAAACGTACACCCTATTCAAATGCAGAACATTCCAATTCAAGTAAAGAATTGTGCGTCAGATGTGCGAGTACATCTACATTGTACCACAATAGACCATTTCAAAAAACAACTTTCCGAGAAATTCCGAACCTGATTTTTCACTTTCCGGCAATTGCCGACTGAAAAAGCGACTCTTCAACACAATAGTCAGAGTGTAAAGTTCGCATTCTCGTTAACTGGTTGCGTACGAATTCGAACTTGGAATTAG
>JXSR01S047780.1:42901-56405 GCA_000969725.1 Ophiothrix spiculata
TTTTATATCATGATATCACACAGGTTTGTTTCATGCCGTGCAATGGAAAATAATTTTTGCACGGCTCAAATCACTGCAATCATGATATAAAACAAATTATACTCTGTAAAGTGTGCTGTGGCCGCGTGAAATTACAAAGACAGACTTTTTTGTCGGGGGCAAAGACATTTCGTCCCGATTTTCCCATGGCGTTTGCACATTCTTCCCAATTTTTCCCGCCAAAAAAAAATCACCCAAAATAAATTTAAATCGATTTTAAAAACTGACGTGTAAAAGTTTTTAAGCAAAAGGTTTTAAGCGATTTTTGTACATCTTTTAACACGCTTTTCTGCTTTTCCCAAAGTTTCCTGTCTTGCAGCTGCTCTCTCATTTGTCTTGTCCTTCCCGATTTTTCCCGCTTGCTGTCCGATTTCTCGCTCGATTATGCTGGCTACGCCACAGGGTGTCGTACACTATAAATCACCTGCATTTATTTTTTATTACCAATTTCACAGCATACCTAGTATTTACACTAACACTTATAAGTCGCAACGGTATCAAAAACGTATAATGACAATACAAAAATTTTCTACTTAAAATTTCTTTGTAAATACCCAACAATTATTATGATGCCATTAGTAGCAAAATTAGAAAACCACAGGAAAAACATCAGCAATATTTGTCAAACAGAGATATTAAAAATTGTATCTTTCTTGTTGAAGTATGACCATGATGACATTGCATTGAAAAATCTCACTGCACGCCTTGTTGTAGCAATATCTCTTACCATCTTCATAATAATTGGTTATTAAAAGAAATCAGTGAAGTTCTCAGATAATCTCAAGGACACTTTTATGAGGTTTTGGTTTGTATTAAGATTAACAGTAACACACTAAACTTACAATGCACTAAACAATTTTCCAAATGTATCTTTCGTATTGTGAGAACACGTGAGAAAGACAGTGTTTAAGCTCGTAATGAAATGCTTATTACATTAAAGTAAAAAGAGTAAGTGTTAATGATAGAAGAATTATTCACACGGTATCGTCTTACAAATAAGTAGCAAAAGTAAGTACACATCGACTGCTTCGCTTCATTATGGAATGTGTGTGTTTCTTTCCAATTAATTAACAAGTCGGTACTTTTATATTTTGTTTAAAGACCACGAAGTAGTTTACTTTTTGATTTTGTTTCTTAACATTTTATGAATTATACAAAATCATCATACAACAATACACAGATAATAAATTGGTATTGTCGATGATGCGGAAAATGTCTAGTGACGCGTATGCATGTCACAATGATACAGCCACCAAAATACTAAAATGCCAAAATTCAACCGATGAATAAAATCTTCAAATTTCTTTGATTAAAGGGCTTTATCTATTACAAAGATTCAAGAGAGAGCTTGTTTAAGCAAGAGATAATCGTGATAATCTTGTGGGAGGGATTGGATGAGCAAGGCTAATGATGTAAAGAGACAAGCGTGCTCTGAACAGAAGTCATACTGAAAACTTCTCCAGGGTTTCACACTTTCATACCAGAGGAGGTTTTCAGAATATCCCACAATGCATTATTCTGATACACTTAGATATAATAGGCAATAATGGTTTTCTGGACAAGGGGCTCTTAGGAATTTGAGAATTCCATTGAATAGTACTCATTCATATCTTTCCAGGGATGTATTTCTTTTCACATAAGCCCAGTGTTTACCCGCATTGCTGACACCTCAACAACGTCAGAAACCTGTACAGAAGTATAGGAGTTGAATTGGATTTGCAGGTATATTGTACAATGTTGCATTGCATCGTGGGATATTGTAAAAACCTCCTCTGCTTTCATACCCGCTGTAAGCCTACGTTACCAAGTAACGTTTGACTATATCTATTGTAGTTCATAATGTAACTATTTCTTTATTATTGATTGACTTTAATAATTGTTTCTACCATTTTGTTAACCTAGCATATCTTTCCTGTAAACAAACAACAGAAAAGGTCTAGCTGACACTATAATGGGCCTAGCTAGCTTCAGTTTTATGTTTTACGAACAAAAAGAACTACGAAGTCAGCTACAAAATGAATTACAGTTTCATTAAATTCAGTTTTATTTCAGTAATAAAATTCCAACTTTATTTCAAAATTATCCCAAAAGTTATTGCCTGTCAGTGTGCTTTTTTTATAATTCTTTTATGTCTGTTTGTTAATATTTAATTGTTTTCCTATGGAAAAAAGATCATCTCAAGCTCATGATACATCAAAGCAGGAAACTTCTAGACATGAACTGATTCCTAGACATTTCCAATATACCAACTTTGAAATCAATGTAAAATTTTCGTTTAATTTCAATGTCAAGTTCGATACTTACTTGACTCACCCAAATCAGAATCAACACCACCTGATAAGATCAGATATTAATTGTTCACAAAATGATTTTCTAATGATTATTCATGAAACATGTAGTGTCATTTATATTTTATTTTCTATCTAAATTTCGTCATTTTGTCGGCAAAACATGGAACAGCATACATAATATGGAGCGTATGTTTATCAGTTTATAGTTGGGTGAGCAAATCAATATCATTATTAAAACCATGTTTCTACTTCCACAATATTGTATGATTCATCGCGTAGTAATGATTAATTTTGAGTGGGTGTATTTTAATCCCGGAATGCAAAATTCGTTTATACGTGTATAATTTACAGGTCTGGACATGTTCTTATTCTGCACATTTTTGGTGCCAAATTATTCATGATTTTGAAGGACAATGTAAAACACCATAGTGATACAGAAAATAAGCTTAGAGATGTTCACAAACAAACATCACAGGTATCGATATACTAGCATGGCATATGCATCGAATGTCCTTGTGACGGCAAATAAACCGACTTGTGGTATCTGCTTCAGTATGTTAAGCGAACCCAAGGATTTGGACTGTTCTCATGCATTTTGCTTGCGGTGTCTCAAGCAATTGGCGCAGAAGAAACATACCATTGAGTGCCCAGAATGTAGGCACATTACTGTTGTACCACGGAGAGGCTTGGCTAACTTGAAAACCAACGTACGTTTGATAAATATTGTTAAGGAAACTGGAATTAAGGGTCGGTCATCATCAACAACAATATCAAGTAGGATGAAAGAACTATCTCTTGAACATGGTGATTCATCAGCACCGAATTTCGAAGAAGGATCTCAAAACAAACTAGTTGCTTCTATCAAACAGAAGCCTATCCTTTCATCAAGTAAAGAACTAAAACTAACACTTCAAAATGAATTTGGCGATTTTTCATCTGCAACAAGCGTTGCTGCTAATCAATCAAATATACTCGCAGTTGGTGATCTTAGGACTCCCTACATCGATATATATACCATGTGCAATGATAAATACATGCGAAAATCTTATATCCAGTTAAAGAATCAGCCAAACGATGTTACTATTTCATCTCGAGGTGACTTGTTTGTTTGTTGTGATGGTAAAGTACAAGTATTCTCATCAGATGATTATAAACTCGACAGGTGGTGGCATATACCTAAAGCTAAAGCAATGAGTATTGCCACATCACCTGAAGATATGATTGTAGTTTATAGTAGACCATGTTTATGGGAATATGTGATTACTGTTCATCATTATAATGGCGAGTTGATCAGGACACATAGAGGCCATTCTGATGTCGAGAAGATAGCTAGCAATGGGAAGCAGATAGCACTCGCTACAGGAATGGGTGGTGTTGTTCATGTGATAGAATTTGTGACAGGGGACACATTGTGGTATGTTGAATTGAAAAATTATGCATATATATGCACACATGGAGTATCTTATGAGCAGAAATCAAATACTCTGTTGGTAACAGCTGGTCCATTTATCAGAGATGACCAACCTGTAATAGAGCAATACTGCAGTAAAACTGGCCACTTCATAGCACAGCTTGCTTGTCCACATGACCCACAGGGAATGACAATAACTCAGGATAACAAGCTTGTGGTGGCTGATACAAAAACAGTAAAAGTATACAACATGGAGTATTAACAGTTGTGTTAATTGCAAGATGTGACATCAATGTTTTCTACGTTGTGACATTACGTTTAAGGGACAAAAAAAACTTGTTTTTACGGGCGGGCGGATCTTTCAAATAAGGTCGGTCAGTCGGGTCCGAAATAACCAAATAATCCGAAAAAATGGGATAAAAATGAAAAACTATTTTAACGACATTTTCTTTTAAAAAAAATTGCAAAAAATTTAACAATTTTGGCAAAACAAATTCCTAGCTGATTTTACCAGATTTTGGCTTGTCGAAACTAAAATAAATAAATAAATAAACAAGAATAACAAAATTCTTCCAAAACGAAAGCAGGAGTTTACATTCGTCGACTTAGTGAGAATTTGGAAATGGTTATAATTTCCCTTCGCCCGAGATTCAGTATAAACAATATTATTTGCTTCTTCTTTCATGAACTGTGAAAAAATGCCATGTTTTATCTAATCTAGTCAATAACTATTTTAAATTAAATCTGGCTCATTAACATACACCATAATGTCATTTTTATCTCTCTGTAGTTTAAAGGGCTATTGGCATGTATATTTCAAGACATACGCTAGTATGTCAAATCATAACACATGTACCGGCATTGTTTAAAATTCCAAACACAATTCCAACATACCTTTTCAAGACCGACCGCTTTGAAGGGGTTTTCTCAAAGATGCAAAATCTCCATATTTTCCTAAAAATTTAGTATTTGGTAGACTCACCAGGTATACACTGTATGCAGCGCCCCAAGAAGGAGCATTCGCACAGGGGACCAACAGCTTAACGTGACTATCCGAACCACGGAGCAATTAGAGTAAAGTTTCTTGCCCAAGGAAACAAGGAGACGTTAACCGCCTGGCCCGGGGCTCGAACCCACAACCTCTGAAATACGAGACCCGTGCTCTAATAACGAATCTAAAATAAACAATATAGGTCACCGTGCTCGTTTTAGAGATACAGCCATTTCATATTATCCCAAATACTAACTCGATTTACCACACAAAATATAGGGAAAGCACCAAAAAGTCGATCAGTATGTGCTTTTAAAATAGTAAATGCTCCATTGATTTTTGCAATTTTTACATATATTAAAGCATTTTTTACGCACTTCAAAATACTGAAATACAAAAAATAGGTTCATTGTGTGTTAGTTTCAAGAAAAGTGACAAAAACGGGTATTTTGCAATAACATTTTATTTACTTTGACGGCAAACCTGCGCCTGCATAATTTCCCGCGTTTATACTACGCATCGATGCGGCGTGTGATTAACCAAACCCGACGGTAAAGCATGCGTTCAGTGTGCATTGAAATTTGCGCACGCAAAACGGATGCAAACATTTTTTTTGGTTTTTTTTACTATTTATGAAAAATTCGTTTTCCCACAGTCGTAAGCAACTGTATCTCTGAGAAAAAACCCTTAAGAACGTCCCTTTCCCATACCTGATTCGTCTTCTCAATTCATATTTTCATTTAATTCAATTCTATGCAATATTCCACCCTACCATAGGTAAATGAATAATTTGTTGAACAGATGTTATTGATCACAGCATTTATGATTGCGAGGTACGATCGATGTTTTGCAATTAAAGGTATATATTAATTGTGTGCCGACTTGTTCAACAAATTATTTATTCAGACAATAATAACTGCGCATCATCTTTTTTGAGGTCATTGTGTGAATTCTGAGGTCATTGTTTTGGACCGAGGTATTTTTCTGAGGGAGCGCAGCTCCCGAAGAAAAATACCGAGGTCCAAAACAATCACCGATGATTACCCTACGTCGACCAGTAAATTAAAAAACAACTTCAAATTGTCAATTATGTGAATGAAGATCACGTAGGTTGAACACTGTACAACCTGCTATAAAATATCACCCATTATGCTGATTGACAAATGAGCTTCACTAATAACTTCAAGTTGTTAATGCAACTGACTATGATCACCCTGGGTTGACAAATGAACTACATTAACATCCCCAGGTTGTCAATTATGCGAGTAAAGATTACCCAGGGTGTACATTGTACAGCCTGCTATAAAACAACTGAGTACATTATGATTTACCTGCTTTTCACTACTAGTAATAGTATGTTCTACGTATAGAAACCTAAGTGGAAGACAACCCAGGGTTGGTCAACCCGGGGTTGCCTAACCCTGGGTTGACTATCATGTGGGTATTTCCATCGCTGCATATACATATACAGGGTGGACCAATGAAAGTGTTATTGACGATCAATGTCACGTAACTTAAAATTGCGAAATAATTCGAGAACAATTTTTATATATTCAAAAATAATGGTATCTTGTCCTTGTATGGTGAAAATTTCATGTCAAACAAAGCTTGCACTAGGAAGTTGTAGCCATTTGGGCAAAAAGAGTCAAAATCAGGTTTGTCCACGGGGCAAGTTTACATGGGTGCACACAATGGGCGTTGGTTATAATATCTGTTTTAATTAGCTGATTAATTTTGCGTTTCTGATTAGATTAAAGCATGTGGTGAAGGAACTTGCGTCGAAAACTCATCCTAGGATGAGTTCTGCATTTACAGCAGCAAAGTTTGCTGCTGATATCTCCCTGTTCAAGATCCCGCTATTTTCTTTATCCCTGTTCAAAGCAGTACCAAAGGGGTGAACTTTGTTCTAGCTCTGTAGTCTTTGTAGATACGTGCATTAGGAAAGTCATTCCTAATGCACATGTACCATATACACAAACTATTTACAGAGCTTTTCCGGCCGCGTAGCTACCAGTTAATGTCATTAGCGTTTAATTCAATGAAGAAATACTTTGTTAAACGTGTTTCTTACTTAAAGGTCTACTAATCCCTATAAGATAATTTCGATCAGTCCAGTCATGACGATCATCGCGTAATATGATAAGCGCGTGTGTGTGGGGTGCATACGCACGCTTGGTGGGCGTTTTATGAGAAAACGCATTAAACGCTAATGACATCACAAACGCGGGTAATTGCATTATAAGAAGTCATTGTTACCTGATAATGACTATTGACTATAATGACTTGAGTAAATGTGCAATAAGAATAGGCTCAATGTAAAACCAAAATTATTTGAAAACTATTCATAAGCATTCACGTTTTTGTTTGACATTTTCAGAGAAACCCTTCCCCGTTCTTAAGGGAGCTTAATGGGGATGGGGGCCGTGAACTTTCAAAGTTTATTATTTCCTGGACATCAACATCAAGACACCACCATTATCCAGAACAGGTAATCAGACGTCGGATACAACCCAGACACCATTCGCTGAAGACGGAGAAGGGTTTCTCTGAAAATTTCGACAAAAAAACCCCGAGTGCTGATGAATAGGGTTTTTTTTACTAAAAATTAAATATTATATTTTCATGTCTTCAAATGTTTCAAATGTTACATTATGATGGTTGATTTATCATTTTATTGTCAAGTAATGTCCAATTAAATTTGGTAATAAACACCAACAAATAATTTCGGGGAAGGTAATTTATGAACCATTAAAGCATACAAATTAAGAAGACACCTCCAAAACATCACAGCGTCTCTTCGACTCACGGACAATGCCCCGTCTCCGCACGGACACCGTCCGGTTACCGACCGATGTCCGGTCGGTGTCCACTGAATTTCTACCCGGCATGATACCGTTAACACATCTTAACCTTGCAGCAAGGTTATGTGAACAGGGTATCCGTGTAGCATAAATGAAAAAAATTAACCATTATGTTCTTATAGGTATGTTTATATACAATATTAATTTGAGCTGGTCAATAGTAAGTTACTATTGCCCTCTCAGAACAAAATCGATATATAAAACAAATATTGACTGCGCTTTGTTTCTGACAATAGTAACAACTATTTTCCCTCAGTAATCTTGAGGCTATCATACTATTTATCTCGAACTCCGGTCTCGGTGTATAGTATAATAGTAGGCCTATATAGTCTCAAGATTGCTTCGAGACAATAGTCATTACTGTTGCCCTTATGAGCAGTCAACATTCTTATAATATACAATAGTCATAATATCTTTCAGGTGGTATACACTCTTAGAAATGCCTAGTCATTTTTTGACTAGAATCCGTAGTCAAAATATTTTGACTAGAATCTGGTCAATTTGACTAGACGATCTGGCCATTTCAACTAGTTTCAAATTATTTGACTAGATAATCTGGTCAAGTTGACACAAGTTTTAATACGAATTGCGAAGTAAATCTGAAGATTATTAATGTTACTCAGGTAAAATGTGTTACTAATAATGCACAAATAAGCCCAATACAGTCGTTCGTGCACTAAATATGTGTTATTATGGGCAACCTCTTAGAAAAGTAAGGAAACGCACATATAAATTTAATTTTTGCATGGCTGTTAAATGCATAATTTGGTGGCCAAGTGGGTAAGTAACTGGCCTGTTAATCTCGGATCCCGGGTTCGATTCCCGGTCACGGCGAGGTAATTAAGATTTATTGGTAACGAAATATTTCAATAAATGTAAATCTGAAACACCATTTGAAAGTCAATCCTGGAGAAAAGATTAAATTGTATTTTTTTCTTACTCATTTAATTATCTTATTTGACTAGATTACCCTAGTCAAAATGTCTAGTGAGCTCCTATTGCACCCGGCAATCTAGTCAAATTTGACTAGTTTCTAGTCAAAAGTGACTAGGGATTTTTAAGAGTGTAGGACATGATTCACTAAATTCTATTGGCTCGTGAATATCTAAAATATTGCAAAAAAAATATTCTTACCTTTCCTAAAACAAGTGTTCATATAGTGATAAACTTTATAATGTTAGAAAGCATGAACAGTATATACTAATAAAGAAATGGAAAGACAAAAAGGCACATTATCTTATTTCTCTTCTGTATTTTTTCAGTTTATAGCTTAGATGAAGTTCAGAAACTTGATGTATAGTCATCAGCTAATCCTATTCCACCGTGTCTGCTGGGATTCACACCTACAAGCGAGCAATCAAAACCATGGACGTCTTTCAAACTGCGAGCTACATGTGATTGCTTGATAAGATTCACCATGTTCACTTTATACAAAATTCTACCTCAGGCATCTTCTTGTCAATATAATTTGTATTACTTTGTGATTTTATCTTGGATTGGAACGGTAATTTAAGCTATGTAGATGAGCGTAATTGAACAATTTGTTTCAGGCTTTGCCAGAAGATAACAACTTGGACTAATAGTTGCTAGTTTTACAACCAAATCCAGGTTTTCTTACTTTTCAGGCAGTCGTTTCCAGCGATCTAGGCCATATATCGAACATGATCTGCCTTGTTAATAATAATGCTGGTGTTGAAAAGAATGTAACTGATTCGATTACATTATACCATGTTATACCCTGGCCCAACTTTGAAGATAAATGTAATTACCAGTTAGTTCTCGCTCGCTCAGTTGGTAAGTTCTCGGACTGTTAAACATGAGTTCGAGTCCACCTGGAGCTGAGTGTACGAAAACTGTATTATTATTCTATGAGGGTGTGAATTGCTCAAGCTAGAATTGCGCCAATTAATGTAGGCCGCAGATTAGTATACAAATATTGAATGCCTGAGAGTGCAATAGTACAAAATATATCATGAGGTCAAGTTTTGACTTTTCTATTTCAGGCGTAGCCGAGTGAAATGGATCAGTCCATATTTGACCGAATGATATATGTTGTACTATTGCACGTGCATAGGCTTTCAATATTTGTTTTATATCATGATATCACACAGGTTTGCTAAATGCCGTGCAATGGAAAATAATTTTTGCACGGCTCAAATCACTGCAATCATGATATAAAACAAATTATACTCTGTAAAGTGTGCTGTGGCCGCGTGGAATTACGAAGCCAGACTTTTTTGTCGGGGGCAAAGACATTTCGTCCCGATTTTCCCATGGCGTTTGCACATTCCCGGCAAAAAAAATCACCCAAAATAAATTTAAGTCAATTTTAAAAACTGACAAGCAAAAGTTTTTAAGCAAAAGGTTTTAAGCGATTTTTGTACATCTTTTAACACGATTTTCTGCTTTCCCCAAAGTTTCCTGTCTTGCAGCTGCTCTCTCATTTTTCTTGTCCTTCCCGATTTTTCCCGCTTGCTGTCCGATTTCTCGCTTGATTATGCCATGCTGGCTACGCCACTGGACGTAGTGCACTATAAATCACCTGCATTTATTTTATTACCAATTTCACAGCGTACCTAGTAGTTACACTACCACTTACAAGTGGCAACGGTATCAAAAACGTATAATGATAATACAAAAATTTTCTACTTAAAATTTCTTTGTAAATACCCAGCAATTATTATGATGCTATTAGTAGCAATATTAGAAAACCACAGGCAAAACATTAGCAATATTTGTTAAACAGAGATGTTAAAAATGGTATCTTTCTTGTTGAAGTATGACCATGATGACATTGCATTGAAAAATCTCATTGCACGCCTTGTTGTAGAAATATCTCTTACCATCTTCATAATAATTGGTTATTAAAAGAAATCAGTGAAGTTCTCAGATAATCTCAAGGACACTTTTATGAGGTTTTGGTTAGTATTGAGATTAACAGTAACAAACTAATCTTACAATGCACTATACAATTTTCCAAATGTATCATTCGTATTGTGAGAACACGTGAGAAACCTTGGCACACTCCTAGTAAGTTTTTAAGCTCGTAATGAAATGCTAATTACATTAAAGTAAAAAGAGTAGTTGTTAATGATAGAAGAATTATTCACACGGTATCGTCTTACAAATAAGTAGCAAAAGTAAGTACACATCAACTTCTTCCCTTCATTATGGAATGAGTGTGTTTCTTTCCAATTAATTAACAATATATATATTTTAGTTAAAAACCACGAAGTAGTTTACTTTTTGATTTTGTTTCTTAACATTTTATGAATTATACAAAATCATCATACAACAATACACAATACAAGAAACACATCAGATAATAAATTGGAATTGTCGATGATGCGGAGATGATTTCATTGCTACACTCTAAAAAAATTTAAATTTAAAAAGGGTAAAATTTAACTCAATATGGTATTTAAAAGGTGATCACCTCGTTTTTGAGTAACTCTTACTCAACCACGATTGGGTAAAAAAATAACAAACACATTGATTTAAAATTGATTCTGTCTTGGTGTAAAATCTTAACCTATCCACAGAGTTAAAAATGTGATCACTTATTTTTAGAGTTAAATTTAAAATTTTAAATGAGTTAAAAAGTCGATTACCTCGTTTTTGGAGTAAAATTTAAACCTTTTAATGGAGTTGAAAAGGGGATCACCTCGTTTTTGGAGGTTAAACCTTTTAATGGAGTTGAAAAGGGGGTCACCTCGTTTATGGATTTATACCCAATGGAGTTAGTGGAGTGAGGATTTTCGGATTTCGAAGGAAAATTTGCAGAACTCGTCTTTAGTGACAGTGTACATGTTTGTTGAATCTGTCGTTGTCATGTTTTAATTGATTTTTGTTGTACAGCTGTACGGCTGGCCTAGGTGAGGAGACACTTCCAACACTCACCAGTCAGAAGGACTTGCACTCCCTCCCGTCCCTCGAATGACCTAATCTACATGGAATGGTCCAATTTCCACCTAAAAAATCAATTGTACAGATAGATTGTGTACCAACCTGGTCTCCCATCTCCGAAGTTTTAAGTTAAGCTTAACTGTATTGCTGTAAATTTTCCTTCGAAAACTTCCTTCCCATTCCACTAACTTTCCCTGTACGAAAGTGTCCGCCATGATTCACCGTGGTCATGCATGAGTACGCTGGTTCCCCGCGCCTTTGGTTTTCACACTCACCACATGCACGGACTGAGCCGATATAAGCGCCAAGATCGAGGGAACCAGCGTAATGCACGAGGCGCTGGATATGCACTTTCCAACAAGTTTAACTCAAGTGTTGATTTATTATTTACTACACAGACATGTTAAAAGCGTAAAATTACCCTCAAATTTACTCTGCTGATGAGTGAATATTAACTCAACTTTTAACTCAACCCATTTTACTCCGCACCAATTAACGACATATTTTTTGCTGTGTAGTTACGCGTACATGTCGCAATGATACAGCCAGCAAAATACTAAAATGCCAAAATTAAACCGAGATGAATAAAATCTTCCAATTTCTTTGGTTGAAGGACTTTATCTATTACAAAGATTCAAGAGAGAGAGCTTGTTTAAGGAAGAGATGATCGTGATAATCTTGTGGGAGCGATTTGATGAGCAAGGCTAAAGATGTAACGAGACAAGCGTGCTCTGAACAGAATTCATACTCAAAACTTCTCCAGGGTTTCACACTTTCATACACAGCAAAAAATAAGTCGTAAACTGGTACGGAGTAAAATGGGTTGAGTTAAAAGTTGAGTTAATATTCACTCATCCGCAGAGTAAAAGTTCAATTTTCTGTTACCTCTTTACTTGAGTAAAAACTTAACAACGCCCACCTGATACCGATTTTCCAATTTAACTTAAAAGTTGATTTGTTTCTACTCATTTGAGGGTAATTTTACGCTTTTAACAGGTCTGTGTAGTAAATAATAAATCAACACTTGAGTTAAACTTGGTGAAACGTGCATATCCAGCGCCTCGTGCATTACGCTGGTTCCCTCGATCTTGGCGCTTATACATGTTATATCGGCTCATTCCGTGCATGTGGTGAGTGTGAAAACCAAAGGCGCGGGGAATACTCGTGCATGACCATGGTGAATCATGGCGGACACTTTCGTACAGGGAAAGTTAGTGAGTGGGGATTTTCGGAGTTCGAAGGAAAATTTACGGGTAAGTAAGTTGTTCAACTTGTTTTCAGTGACAGCGTACCGTACATGTTTGTTGAATCTGTCGTTGTTATGTTTGAATTGATTTCGTTGTACAGCTGTACGGTACCTGACCATGTGGGTGTTACAGCAATACAGTTAAGCTTAACTTAAAACTTTCGGAGGTTGGAGATCAGGTTGGTACACAATCTGCACAATCGATTTTAGGGTGGAAATTGGACCATTTCCTGTAGATTAGGTCATTTCAGGGGCGGGAGGGAGCGCAAGTCCTTCTGACTGGTGAGTGCTGGAAGTGTCTCCTCAAATAGGCCAGCCGTATAAAAAACAAAAATCAATTCAAACATGACAACGAAAGATTCAACAAACATGTATACACTGTCACTAAAGACATGTTCTGCAAATTTTCCTTCGAACTCCACAAATCCCCACTCCACTAACTCCATTATTGGTTATAAATCCACAAACGAGGTGATCACCATTTCAAATCCATTAAGAGGTTTAAATTTAACTCCAAAAACGAGGTGATCACCTTTTTAACTCCATTAAAAGGTTTAAATTAAACTCAAAAACGAGGTGATCACCTTTTTAACTTCATTAACGGTTTAAATTTAACTCCAAAACGAGGTGATCCCCTTTTTAACTCATTAAAAGGTTTAAATTTAACTCCAAAAACGAGGTGATCACCTTTTTAACTCCATTAAAAGGTTTAAATTTAACTCCAAAAACGAGGTGATCACCTTTTTAACTCCATTAAAA
>JXSR01S047780.1:67773-87145 GCA_000969725.1 Ophiothrix spiculata
ATTGTACACTTAATATGTTTCATAGTAAGAAATTGCCTTTTTATGTACAGTAAATGCACTTGATTGTATTTCATTTCAGAACACAATCTAAACTTTCTGTATACACTATTCGAATGTATACACCAATAATAAACTGTATTTGTAGGAGGAAATTAATGATGATAGCGAACATCGAAGGCATCCTATCTTGATGTTTTGGCAGGTGAATTCAGATTTTTCAATCTTTAACGTGTTTAACGGTTAAAGAAGAGAAATGCGGAAAGCGGACAAATCAATTACCAGCCTAAAATGAGTTATTAGCTTTATCACAAGAAAGTGGCTGCCAAATTTGAGGGAAGTAGAACAAAAAGCCAGGTGTAAAGTAGATCTGTAATGATAAGTTCAAAAGTTGAATAAACAAACTTTCCGATGCATACATATTACAGAATTCTAAGATTACTTAAAGTCATATGACTACATTAACTGATCATACATTTCGTTGGATGACAATGCATTAATCAATCCATCCTTCAATGTTAGAATAAAAGCTTACATTAGAAATCCAACATAAATGCTTTCAAATAGATACCCTTTTTTCTCAAATCTTGCTACTAATTATTGATAATTTGTAAATATTTTTGTAAGATCAAAGTTTGTTATTTTCTTATTTGCTACATCCTGGGGAAAATAAATATGGAATATGGATTGACAGTATTTGACGTCTTTGCTAATCATATTAATGACGCCATATAATCTATTTACTTAAAGATATGACAGGAGTTTTTTTTTTATAATTTAGCGATTTTGGACCTGTCAAATAAATGAGACCTAGTAGTAATTAAATTTAACATTGAAATGGAGAAACAAAACATTGCATAAAAGGTCAAGTTTGGCTATTGGGAATTTTATGAAAGCTTTATGTATATAGAAGCATCTTAAAAATTAAAAACAAGAAATATATATTTTATACCACACGGATCAAGATTTTTTTAAATAAGATTAGCACAGGTAGTTGTACTTTATTGCGACAGGGAGAACAAGTCTGCTCATAGTGGGAACGCAACATAACACACTGACTTTCGTTCCTAGGGTGTATGATGACACTTAATGAGAAGTCAGTACCGAACAATGTTTTATTTATCGCTGTCATTTATATAAGGCAATCCTGTGCGTGTCATACGCCTGGACATTTTTCTTTTGACTCCTTAGGGTGACCATGCTGTCTTTCAGTCAACCTCTAAATACTGTCTTATCCATTTAACTAACTGTATCGCTTTGTAAGCATGGATGTGAATTATTATGTTATAGCAAAACTGCCACACACATGTATAGGCATATTAAGAGACCAAGGTATGTACATATGTGTGACGCGTCAATACTTGAGGTGGGAAAACTGGACTTGGGTAACCTCCTACCCTTCTCTCATCTCAGCTCAAAATGTCTACTTTAATTATTTATTAGAATGTACCTGCCAAAATTATTTTAAAGAAAATATATAGGCCTAACAGATCAAAACAGAAATTGACACTGTATGGACGTCACTTCAGATATCGTTGTTTACCTTTGTTTTTGTTGTTGTTGCTGCTGGTGCTTCTACTGATAATGCATTATTTTTGTACAATTAATCCACTCGTATTACATAAGGTAGATAGGTAGTTATCTTTTATTATTCCACAAACACTATCAAATGTATTATTTTGAAGGAAAATATGTTTGTTGTGGGAAATGGAAGATGATGGCAAAGATTAAGCTGCTATTTTCGCAGCTGGTTTTCAAATCCAATATTCTACCACTTTTGAACTCATGAAAATATATATATGAAACAGATCGCAATACATATGCTACACTTAACATGTATCGAAGTCAGAAATTGCCCTTTTGTGCACAGCAAACGCACTTGGTTGTTTTTCCTTTTCACAGCACAATTTAAATTATTTTTGAACACCATTCGAATACATACATTGGTCATAAACTGTATTTGTAGGAGGAAATGAATGATGATAGCGAACATCGAAAGCATCCGACCTTCATGTTTTGGCAGGTGAATTCAGATTTTTCATTATTTAACGTATTTTATGGTTAACAAGCAGAAATTGGAAATCGGAATTTTGACGTAAGGCGAACAAATCAATTACTGGAGTCTGTTTATCACAAGAAAGTCATGAAAGTAGGCTGTCAAATTTGCAAAAAGCACAACACAGAAACCACGATTACAAAGTAGAATAAGCAGATAAAACTTTTTCGATGAATACGTTTTAAAGATTCCTTAGATTACTCGGAGTCAAATGGCTCCTTTTACAATTGGTAGAATAGACGGTTACGTCATAAATTCAATATGTTCATTTACTATGAGTTCAAATAGATATCCAATCTGGCCTTTTTTCTTATTTTCATGTCAGGTCGTAATTTGCCAAAATTGATTTTTTGGCAGATTCACAATCCTTGTGCTTACTACAAAATACCAGCAAAGTTTCATTTTTAGAAATTTGCATATATTTTAGACAATAAACAGAAAATATATGGCTACTGATCTTTGAACGCGTTTATCTCAGTTATACGTTTCACTCCCTGACAACCTTTGACGGACCATAAACTCGACTTCTGGAAATCGTGTGAAGTTAATTAAGGTGTCATTTTAATCCTTAAAGAATGGTGTTTGCAAATATTTCAAAAAGTGAAAATGACAAAAGGCGGCGTTTACGGCTGGTTTGGGATGGATGGTCACAAATATGATCGACAATATTGGGCGTCATATGTTGCTTAATAATTATGATCTACTTTTACATAACAACAGTTGTTATTACTCGTTATTTAATGATATTGGGCTAGTCAAATAAATCTAGCCAAATTGGCCAATCAATATTGAACTTGACATTGTAATACTGCGGAATTTATGCCATTGTAGATTTTCATATCACACGAACAACTTAGGAAGATTCTTTTTTTCAAAATATGAATTGGCTAGTGTTACCCTGTCATTTCGAAAAACAATTTACCATCAGTATAAGCTTCATCAACCATTTTACCTTAAGCACATTAAATGGTGATCGGTTCGTAATGGTTATTTAGATTTCATAGAACTAAAACATTCTTATTGTAACATGGTCGCCACCATCCGTGTAATGTATACCAGTAGATATGGTACAGCTGTATACTGAATGTTTCTCAGCATCTAACACACGTTCAGTCTATAACATATTTGTGGCTAGGATCTATAATGACACTTAATGAGAAGTCAGAAGTGAGAAGTTTTATTTATCGCTCTCATTATAAGGCAATCCTGTGCGTGTCATAAGACTGGAAATCTTTTTGTTTTGCCTCCCTTAGGTGATCATGCTACCTATTAGTCAACCTTTAATAGGTCAAAATGTGGCATATTTTGCCAAAAATGGTGTCAGGAGTAGGATTTTTGACATTTTTTGGACCAATTTTTGGCAATGTCTCAAAAACTAAGAAAAAAAACCAAAAATTTGAGATAAGCGTTCCTAGATATTGCTTTCTAGATTCTAAAAAATGAATTGGTAAAAATGTTTACCGAATCAAAATTAAGTTAGCTTTCCCGTAAAATTTTAGGCCCAAAATGTATAGAAATGTATACTTTTATTTGAATTTAATTATCCGTTGCTAAGTTACAGAGCAAAAAACATTTATGAAAAAGGGTTAACAGAGCCCTTAAGTCTAGTGTTCGGCAAAATTTGCAGTGTATATCGATATTAAAAGGAATAAGCTCGCAATTTTTGTCAAAGTTCTCTTACATTATCAGCAAATTTTCTACAATTATTATTTATGACCCTGTGAGCTTTTGTTAAGTATATCTGTAGAGCATGACTAAAATTATCCATTGTTATCTCCTTATCCTGAGAACACCTACAGGCTATCAGATTACGTTAACGTCTCTATTGGTTTTAAAGTAGTTCTACAACTAAGTTTTTGAATATATACTTCCTTTACTCTGCATCATCAACTATTTATGCTTTAAGTAATGCCACAACAGGGGATTTTGTAAGATCACATGAACCGCCAGAGCATTCCTTTAGGCACATAACTGTTGGTTTGACTTTGACTAAAGATGTCTCCTTGGAATAATGGGAATCGTGTGGAACATAAATAAGTAACTGATTTCTTTGAAAAAAATCGTCATGGATTTTACATTCTATTCTCTCGATATATGGCAATTCATGAGTACTTGAGTCAAGTTTATCATTATCTACTCCTTTTATCCAACTAAACGCCATAGGTGGGTCATAAATCCGTAATTTAAAACAAGAATTACAATTGGTTTTATTCAGAAGTATATAACCTACTGCAGGAAGTTCACTACCAGTATTAATCTTTCAAAATTAATGTTTCATGGTTAAAAACGCAACCGGGGTCAACGGGGGAAATGGTAAAGGAAGAGCCCATAATAATAAACGATTTTACAATATTGTGACAATTCAAAGTGACTTTGTTACAAAATATAATTATGTCAATTAAGAAGAGGCAGTCTCATATCAAAACCAAAAAATGTAATTTTATTTGTATAAGCATATTGAAATTGATGTTGTTATTATAGTTTTTGGGCCAATAAATGAAAAACACGAAAAATACACATCTTGTATTTGTATGTTGTACTTACTATTATGTTGTATTATGCTGTACACATATGTACTATATGGTTGCTACATGTCAATCAACCTATTGAAAAAGAAATAGAAACAAATCAGAAAATATAAACATGTATAAGATCCCCAAAAGGGTAATACATTTTAATATTTAATAATTCGATAAACTTTTTAATTTCTTTATTACGAATTTTTATTTTATTGACATCTTGCTCTTGCTCCAAAAGAAAATAGATAATCATTTCCAAGAGATATTTTTGTCGTCATTAACAATTGTTATATAACATCCATACATCATTAATTAAAATTATAATCAGCAAGATTACTTTGAAAAAATAAAACAACAACAAGAAAAACAAAATCTTGACACCTAAAGCTAATGGAAATGAAACCAACACAACACGTCGGGGTATTTACCTGCTCCAATTAGACTTAATGTCACTTCTTTCTTAACCTTATTCTATTCAAACAATTTGTAAGAAAGAAAATGACATAATTTATTGTATTGTCTGATTTTAGTGATCTCACTTAGTTAATCGTACGGAGAGCATGTGCCTATGTTATTACACGCCCTATTGCATGACACGAGCATTTTGTGCCAAATGCACGACTGCATAAGGGCTAGGAATTTTACAGCTCAACAACTAAAATATAACTTACGGCATTATTTTCTAACTATTGTTATCAAGATACTTTTTATATCAACTTCATACTTTGTAAAGTATTTCCACGTTTTAATAAAAAAGTACTACATATTAAAATAGATTATGTTAGTAATGATAATTAGTACGTAGTTTTAATATTATTCATTCAGTTTGTGTACAAATTTAGTTTTTATACATTAATGTAAGAAAGTAACATGCTCTCTTAAAACTACGTGGTCATTTTCTGGGTCAAGTATCAACTATGCACCTAACTCAAAATTTGACCACTAGACCCTTTACGTGGTCAAAATTTGACAACTATTTTTGAGTCAGGTGCATAGTTGATACTTGACCCAGGAAAATGACCACGTAGTTTTAAGAATATATTGCACCAGTATGTAATAAGACAGACAGAAAAGATACAAATTAAGACAAAATTAAAGTTAATTTAGGTAAAAAGTAAAAGGTAAAGGGGATCCTACACCTCCTTCCCCGCGAATATGTTTCCTTCCCAGCAATGGCGAAAGTCGCTACCCAATTGACACCTAAATGGAAAGGAGCACATGAGGGTAAGTGTCTTGCTCTAGGACACTTCACACGCCGCTCACCGGATTCGAACCCACGACGCTCTATTCTCATTGATCAAGAGTCGGAGACTTAAGGCCTAGATATACTTTGTGATTTTTGTAGTCATTTTCATCCAGAATTTTTCTCATGGTGTTACATTTTCACCACTTTGTTAAATTTTCATTCGGAATTAAAATTTTCATTTTGATTTTTTCTCATGGTGTTAAATTTTTGTCATGGAGTAAAATGTTTCACCATTTATAAAAATGTTTCACGATGATGTTCAATGGGGCATAGATCGATCTCATTAGGTCGAGAACAATACCATAAATATGTCAATTTAGGCTATATGTGTTCCGCCGCGGCAAAAGGGTGCAGATGTCGGCTATTACATGTTGCTCCTTGTAGCATATCTGATGTATGCTATTTGTATACATCAGATATGCTACAATGAGCAATATGTAGGGGCCGACAACTGCACCCTTTTGCCGCGGCGGCACACATATAAGAAAACATAAGATAATGTCATTGTGACAGAGCTGACCCTCCTAAACTGATTGAAATAGAATATGGCTTCCCTTTAGTTTATTTCTATCGTCTGAACTGATGGAAGAGCTGTGAATATAGATAGCTTTATCTGCTTTGTCATATTTGTCATTTTAACATTTCAAGATTTTGAAGGTATAGTTACGAAAATTCATCGACCATACAGAACGTACTGCACTGTTGCAATCAATTGAAGAAAAAAACCGTCATTCTTCCCCCAGGATGTGCTACGATTGCCGCCTTGAATATCTATTAGCAAGCTAATTTCTAAATAGTATTTTCGCAAATGATATATGCCATTAACCAATTGAATTTCATATTGCAGTTTTTAGTAACACCTTATTTTATCACAGTTTGTGTCATTTTAAGCGAGTCTACAGTGTGATATGATGCAATCATCATACAATGTAAACGAAATAAGTGCAAAGGAAAACACGACAGTCACCATTAATGAAAATAATGGCTGCATTTAAGATTCATTGGGATTATGAAGTGAAAAGAAGTGGATTTGAAGGAAAACAAGCTCCTGTCTCCCGTCAATAAAATCGTAATGACTTCATAAAATCATCCGACTCAGAAAAGAAAAAAATGGAATTGAAATTCAAAACTAGACGACTGATAGATCGTCCATGTTATTTGTGGACCAGTCAGTTGTCGTCAACGATAGGAGAAGGATACACTCTAAATATTATTTTACTCTTAGTTGAGTAAAAAGGTCACAGCTCATTGTTGAGTAAAATCTTACTCAACATTGAGTAAAATCTTACTCGGTTATATCAATATTACTCAATGTTGAGCACATCGTACTCAACGTTGAGCAAAGTTTACCCAACGTTGAGTACAGTTTATCCAATGTTGAGTAAGATTTTACTCAACAAAATGAGCTGTGACCGTTGAGTAAGTGACCGTTGAGTAAGTGTTGAGTAAGTTTTTACTCAACAAGAGTAAGATAATTTTAAGAGTGTATGCATAAGTCCATTAACGTAAGGTTGAGGTAAGATTGTTGGGAGGGTTGGTGAGAAAAACACACAGTATGAAAATTAATCAAATCACAAAACAACCCATTCGAGCCCAAATTCCAATTATTTTGAAAAAAAAAAAACATTCTGGCCGAACGGCGACTATCCCCAAAATGAACCTTGAAAGAGCATTGAAAGAAATGAAATGCTTGGTTTGAAAGTAGTTACCTTGGGCAGTTGCGATTACAGGTTTTTTTTTTGAAAAGGTAATTTTCACGACATGTAGGAGTACGAGTGCGCACAGAATCTTCTTCATTATAACTATTCACACTGAACATCTTCATTTTGTCTTTCATTTGATATCAAATTACCTTCCAATAAAATGGTAAAGGTGGATAAAATGATCCCACAACTTGTTAATTTAGTTACTCGGCTTGGCAGCTCAACAGCTCATATCCTCATCCAATCTCACATCGCGTCATACGATTGCAAATTACCCAGTGAAATGGCGTTAACTCTACACAGTATCATCACTTAGGCAACAAAATACACTCAAGTGAAAGCATTTAACGAGAGAAATGAGTGGATCATATGATGCGCAATATCGCTACAATCAACACCCAACACTGCATAAATGCCCTAAGTACATGACATTTATGTGTGATCTAATAAGGCGCGGACTTGTGTCACAACGAATTGTTGTATCATCATGGCATATTAGACAGACAGTTTTGGAAATTCGTATTATTTTTTTTTTATATTTTACAAACTATATTTAAATGGGTTACAACAAGCTATTCTCAAGTTTCATCCGGCTGAATGTCGTGTTTACTGCAAGTTTTTACCTATTTACAGCTATCAGAATATCACAATTTTTGGCGTACATATTGAATATAGTCTGTAATTTATACATGGAACTTTACTAGTGATTTCACGTCCATTATCAAGGTCAAAATGACTCCTAAAGACTACTTTGAAAAAGTTGACCCTTTTTCGCCGAAACCTCATAATTTCATGATGTTTGAACAATTCGACTGCTTTCAAATTTTGACAGATTGTAGGCTTGATACTTCTTATTGAATTACAAACAATATTTTATAAATACGCTGAGTTGATTTTGAATGATAATGTAACTAACCCGCGTTGTTTTGCACGTAAATCCGGACGTGAATTACGACTCTGAGTTCGCCCTGTTTGAGCTTTGATTTGCCTGTTTTAAGTATCTACATTTTGTCTGATATACGCATTCGCAGAACTTACTTACAAATTGAGCATTCCAAAGAGGCAAAAATTGCAATTTTTATGTAAACAAAAGAAAAATACGGCATTCTAATGTTTATGTTTTAGATTTTAGTTCACGATCTTAACGCTGCCTTGATAGCTCAGCGGTAGATCCCTCGCTTCGTAATGCATGACTAACCCCTGCCATAATCCATGGTTCGAGTCCCCGCAAAGGCAGTGGAAACTTTTTATCTTTTCATGATTAAAAAATAGTTATGATTCACATGTTCCTGAGCAGATGGATTCCCTTTACCCTTATAGCATGATCTTTGCAAATAGTTAAAAAGGTGAAAATAGATTTGCTATTTGGCATTTACGACTGGTTTGGGATGGACCGTCACATATCATTGTGCGTCTTCTAAGTGGGGTGAGACTTGGAAGGTGATGGATTACTCAGTACGATGTGTCCCGAAAAAAGGGACACATCACATCAACCAAGAATCTAAAAAAGTAAAGCTCGATTAAATATTTTTTAATGAATTTTAGCTCTGCAATTTTGATGAAATTGAATCAAACATGAATAAAATTGTTCTGGTCCAATGAATGGGTAAAGGAAGCAAGTGAAAGCTTATCAACGCGCATAATTACAGAAAATGTATCTTCTGGTTGCTCTTTCTCCAGTGGATAAGTGATAAATATTCCTATATTATGTTCATTATGAACAATCTTATTACTGTCAAAAGTTTTTGCATAATCAGAACATAAAATTATGTGAATTCTTTCACTTTGAAATAGCTCAAAAATATACCATGCTATGCTGCGTTCCTAATGTGCATAAGAATCTGGATATTAATGCAAGGAAGTGTTTCATATTAACCAAATTCTTATTGTAATGATTTAAATACGTGTGAGATAAATAAAACAATTAATAGCAAATAAAACAATTAATAGCAATATTGAATAATTGATGTTCAATTACGAGTGACGATAGTGTCACTCGACAGGCGGAATAACCGCTGTATTATACCGGTGAAATGCGGAGAAAGAAACTCCGACTGACAGCAGATCTCTGGGGATACTATTTTCAAACCTCAATTGCTGTATCACACCGCACTGATCGAAAAGAAAGTTATACTTGCTCCAATGTGTTTTAAATAACGTACACCATGTGAGTTGATAATCATCATTGATGAGAGGGAATATTTAATAGATAAATTTCCAATTGTAATCTGGTTGTCAAACTATCTTCAGCTGTGTTATGCTTATCTAGTCATTCTCTTAGTTGCAAATGTTTGTAACAGAGAGTAATTGTTATGTTATCATTTATTATTGTCACATATTAGCTGAATTAGATTCTTTCTAGTCAATGATGAATTAATGTTGACAGATTTGTTTTCATCCTCACCTACCAAAAATAGGTAAAAAAATGAGCATCTACTTTTCTAGCATTATTGGCATTAAGGAACTTTGTGCCGAAAATATTCATTTTTCATATTCTGTCAACATAATACATTTCGTTTATCATTGTCACCGTTAAGGTTTGCAACTTATCATACATGCATTACATAATGATATATTAGGTATTTCATGTCCACAGTGGTTCTTGCTCATGTTTGTTTATAATAAAAAGGACAGAATTCAAAGTCAAAGAATACATAATTTTCATTGTTTTTTATGTGAACGAATTTGAAATTAATTCATTTATCAAATGATAAATTTTGCTTTAAAATGTTAATCAGGAGCCACATAAGAATTTTAACAATCTTTCATATCTCCTCCTTGCGTTTTAAATACTCTGAGATTTTTTCCGGAATCATTTTTAAAATGATCAACAGATTTAAAAAAAAACATAATTGACTTACAAATTGACCATAATATGACTCTGTATTTAAGCGGTTAATGAGGCTTGTGTATGTTTATTGCTGACACTGTCGTTTGATGTATAAAGATTATAAATAAAATACCTATATCTTAAGGAATCGGTCCTTTTTCAACAACGAAATGCTGGAATGTCTTGTTCAGTGCTAGATTTTGCATACATACATGTACACTTGGCAGACTATCACAATTTTCAGCATACATACGAAGTCAAGTAGAGTCTTTAAATTTTCTTGTTAACCAACTACTAAACAACTACTAAAGTTGTTTTAGAAACATCTTCAAAATGACGTCAACAGTTTTCTTTGAAATCATTGCTGCTTTTTTCGTAATCTCGAAACTTTACGCAGTTCGGAAGTTTATATATTGCCAGATTGAAGGGTAAATACAAAGGAATAAATGATAAATCAGACTTTCAAATTATAACCACTCAGTTTCCAAATCATTGGCAATATTTTTATATTGGCGTCGATGTGTAATTTTGAAATTCTACTCATTTGTAAGAACACATGTTGTTTTGATTTGAAATTGAAATGGAAAACTCAATATCAGTGATATCATGCAATAACCACTGTTATTAACACTTACAGTACTACAATTACGTTACTATAATGCAATTACACTTTTATAACGAGCTTAAAATATAACCAGGAGTATGTCATTTTGTTCGTACTTGTTCTTGCAATACAAAAGATACATTTATTGAATTGTAGAGTACGTCGTTACTTTCTTGTTACTGTTAATCTCGACGCGGAACTAAACCACATAAAAGATACAAAGTGTGTATTATTCCATCTGAAAACTTAATGGAATTTGGTAACCATTTATTTACAATCGATGACAATATGATGTGTAGTGTGTTGTTTAAAATACTCCTTTTAATGGCATGTCATACGTTATAGCATAAAAGAGCATTATCACGTTGCAGTTTGACAAATAAATTTATTATATTTCGTGTGCCTTTATACATCTTATATAGCATCAATGCTAAAACAATTAAGAAGCAATGAATAGGACGGGTTTTTATGTAATCACAATGCATTTTGAATAAACGTATCAATTTATATAGATATGATACAGTGCTCGGCCCCCTTATGTTCCTGATATACATAAACATCATTGCTGATGATATGGATAGGGAGACGAGTATCAGGTTGTTTGCAGACGACTGTCTGCTTTATCGCATTATAAGATCACATGATGACACTGAGCAACTGCAAACTGATCTTTTAAGATCTTTTAAAATACTCCTTTTAATGACATGTCATACGTTATAGCATAAAATACCCTCACTGAATGGTCCCTTAAATAGCAAATGGCCTTCAATACCTCAAAATGCAAATTACTTCGTATAACCACTAAAAGAAACCCGACAGAGCACCCCTACAAGATGGGAAATGATATCTTAGAATCTGTAAAGCACCATGCCTACCTTGGGGTTGAGCTGTCACATAATCTTAAATGGAATTACCACATCAATAATCACTACCAAAGCAAACAAAGCCCTTTGGTTCATCCGCCGCAATCTTTGGAGATGTCCGACATCGGTCAAAGTGCAAATGTAGTTTGCCCTTGTTAGACCTATATTAAATTATGCAAGCGTCGCTTGGGATCCACACACCACCTCGGATATCCAGCGAATCGAATCCGTCCAAAGACGAGCAGCGCGGTTTGTGACCAACTGCTATAAAAGAACAGAGGGCACAGTCACAGAAATCCTGGATAAACTAAAATGGCCTACACTTCAACAATCCAGAAAAGAACAACGTCTTGTCACCATGTTTAAAATACAACACCAGGACATAGCCATACCAATTCCAGATTACGTTCGACCCCAACCTACATCCAAGACTCGTCAGTACCACCCTGCCAAATTTCGCGTAATGGGACCATCTACCAACGCCTACAAATTCAGTTTCTTCCCACGCACCATCTTAGATTGGAATGAATTGCCGACCTCCCTCCTTGAGTCAAATAAGATAAATCAATTCAAATCAGGTCTTAGGAATTTAAATAACTAACAGTTTCTAATAATCATCTGCAGATTTATTAATGCGTTTCATATTGTACTATCATTTTGTAAGCTCCTGAGGTTTTCCGCCTTTGGGGAAGGCTGCCGGTTACCACCTGCGGTCGTCAAAATTTTATATTGTACCATCATTTTGTAAGCTCCAGAGGTTCTCCGCCTTTGGGGTAGGCTGCCGGTAACCACCTGCGGTCGTCAAATGTCCTGCTTAAATGCAGTAGTCTGTAAATTGTAGTATGTATACGTTTGCATTGTTGCTTGTCCGCCCGATGTCAGAATCATTGTTCTCGGTCAGATATCGACTCTGGTCGACTTTACCGAGTAATTTTGTAGATGTAGATGTAGATACATAACGTGGAAAATAAAGCAGAATTTGAATAGAGCATTCGATAATCATAATAGATATTTTCTTTTCAGTACTAACACCAAGTTGAGGAAATTATATAATTATAACTACATACATGTAAATGAAAAAGAAAGTTGAATACAAAAAATAATCTTTCAGTATGCTGAGAAAGAAGTTTGTTTTTGAAAGCATAAACTTTTAGTCAGGGTTAAAATACTACCAATGGGTGTTTGTTGACACAAATCATATCATTTCATGTCATATTAAGTCATAAACACGCGTTACTTTCAGATTCGAAGGAAAAACGTCAAAAAAGTCGAAAATCTTCCTGGCTGTTTCAGTTTTTTCACTTTTCAAGTTTATTCCATTATCATTATCACATACATATGAATAAATAACAATCAATAACAATTCAAACAAAATATTAAAAACACCAGAAGATAATGAGGAGATTAATTGGCCTGAAAGGGTCATCCCTGAAACATAAGAGTAAGGCCTAAGTTGCATATTAACAAAAATATGCACAACATAAGACATGCCCAAAACAACAAAGCAAAATTCTAGGAAGTTCATATATAAACTATAAATTTAAGTGTACTTTTCTAAAAGGTTTATTTAAACATTTTCTTGAATTCTTTGATACTTTTTGCTTGTTTTATTTTCTTATCTATAGAGTTCCATAGGCCTGGACCGGATGTCCGAATTGATCGACCAGAGAACATTTTCTTTGCATTGTGAATGCTATAGTTTTGGGCATTTCTTGTAGCATAGGTATGATTCTGATTATGTTTACGGAAATGGTAATTAAATATTTTTGGTAATAGCCCTTCATGATGTTTGTACATAAACACTCCAAGTTCCAATTTAAATGTATCATGTACATTTAATATTTGGTACTTTTTAAATAACGGATTAGCATGGCATCTATAGTGCTCAGAGGAAATTGTTCTCATAGCCAACTTTTGTAGTCTGTAAATTTTCCTTAAATATGTTTTATATGTGTTTCCCCAGATAAGAATTCCATAATTTATATAGGGTAAAACAAGAGTACAGTATAATTAATACAATATATGTTCAGGTACATAATGCTTCATTTTAGTCAGCATTCCAATATTTCTTGATATTGTTTTAGATATCGTATCGATATGATTTTTCCAAGTTATGTTGTCATCAATTATAACACCCAACAATTTTGTAGAGGTGACTTTTTCTAGTGAAACATTATCCAAAATAACATTGAACGTGTGTTTATCAAAGTCGTCTTTATCATATCATTTACCAAAATGACTGTCGAATTATTGTTTTATCCCTTTGGGTATCTGAGCCTACATCTACATACTTCCTAGTGCCATGCGTTGTTCCAAATATCATACAATTTGTTTTGCTGGCATTTACTGACAATTTGTTTGCTTTAAACCAATTGCTTATTTCACAAAGTTCCTTATTAATGCAATCTTTGTTTGGACAATATATCTGGATGAGAATACAATAAAGTTGTATCTTCTGCAAACAATAGCATTTCAAACATAGAAGTTGTACCTACAATGTCATTTATATAAAGTGTGAATAACAGTGGTCCCAAGATGGAACCTTGCTGTTTAACCCTTGCCTTACCAAGGTGTTTTAACGTTTGTTATCGACCAAGGCGTTATGTAATTATGACTTTTAAGCACTTCCGAATCGGTAAGTCATGATTTTGGACAAAAATAACCACCAAATTAAAATTTTGCTTTAAAATTCTAAATGTCGGAATTTTATCCGTTCTTTGCTTGTAAAATACGGAATGGTGTTTTAAGATGTTTTGTAGGTTTTATAGATATTTTATCACATTTTTCGAGGTGGCAACCACCCCCTCCCGTACTTTCCGAGTTTGACTAGACACCCTGACCGCTCTGAAGGTAATTCCAAACGATGTTTGTTTTGCTAAAATGACTGCAAAGTTTGAACTTGCAATTAAACAGAAGCGCTAGGTCATATTCGTTTGGTCTTTTATGCTCCGAGAATTCTCCGTTAAGGGGTAAAACAAAGGTTACAAAGCTTATCTTAAAGTTTAAGACAATTTTAATTAATATACAATAGCAATTACACTAATGATTTATTACGTCGTCAAGTCTCCATATTTCTTACGTCTCGTGTGAAAAATGTCTTCTACTAGGCAAGAAATATTTAAACCTCGGCTTCATATAATGTTATGTACCATTAGCTTAATTAGCCCTTTCGTTATGTTCATTGTTTTGTTGAAAATCCTTCATATCCAGATTTGAGCAATTTGGAATTAAATGGTTAGGGGGAAGTGAATAAATTGCAAACAACCTAAGGAAACTGATAACTAGTCTATGAATCTGAAGACAGTTAAAAGAGCTGTTACTAATTTGCTGCAATCTTCATGACACACAGTGGTAGGAAGAATGGAAGAACGGGTTGAGGAGGCAATATCAGCTAAATCAAAGAAGCTACAATGCATGTAGTGTTATGCTGATGAATTAAAAAGAATGCTCAATGGAAGTGATAAGTCCCAGTGCTTGAATGAAAATACATTAAATGGCAAATAATAAAACCATTATTTTTAAAAGTTAACATCTGAACTGGTCTAGTTGCTGGAAGTCTAATTTCAGGAGATATTTTTACTACGTGATAGAACTAACACTTCTATCCATAATTAATATTGGCCAAAGTCGTACACAAATCTAAAGTTTATTGAAAATTGTAAAACAATTATGTAGGATTGGTGCTGTTACTTATTATTATAATTATGTAATTCATTCAAAATTGTGTGAACGTAATCATACACACACAAAATTTATGATCTCAAAGTTGGGCCAGTGTAAATTATAAGTTTGAGCTCCTATATCCGCTTAAGAACAGCTTGGATAAGTGATCAATATCGCTAAGAACGACTACTATATCTGGTATGTAGAAAAAAATAAATTGGCTGTGCAACTACCGCCTATCAGACATCCTTGTTATCTTTGGGCAAAGCCTGAAACTAATTGTTCAATTACGCTCATCTACATAGCTTAAATTACCGTTTCAATCCAAGATAAAATCACAAACATGACAAAGTAATATACATTGTATTGACAAGAAGATGCCCGAGGTAGAATTGTGTATAAAGTGAACACGGCGAATCTTATCAAGCAATCACAAGTAACTCGCTGTTTGAATGACTTCGATGGTTTTGATTGCTCGCTTGTAGGTGTGAATCCCAGCAGACACGGTGGAATAAGATTAGCTGATGACTACATCGTTTTCTTGAACTTCATCATAAAAAAGAATGTACAGAAAAGCACCAAGATATTTGATCCTTTTTGGATCGTAACAATTTTGAGTATTTGACGAATAGCAACTGTTTAAGTCTTTACCCATCGTTGCGGATGTACATGACGCGTTCAAGTTAGAAAGCAACGAAGAGCCATGGTCATATGTAAACTGCAATATCTGTTTAAACTAACACAAGTATCTTGTACATTATAAAAGGATATGAAAGTATAGGAATATTTAGCTCTACATCTTACTAGATTAAATTGCTGTGATACAATAAATGAAAAATAAAGATCGTACACTGTAAAAATGGTGTCTTGGGTGTCTTGTTAAGATATGTCTTGGAAAAAGACATGTCTTAAACAATATGAATAAAAGAAAATAGAAGCACTAAAATGCATTTTAAGACATCAAAGACATGTCTTTCAGCAAGTCATGTCTCCCCACTGGTGACAACAGACATGTCTTACGGAACTGGAGTGTCTTGCGTGTAGACGTGATTTGTGTATGAGTGTCTTACATAGAGACATTACCTTTGAACATGTCTTGCAAAAAGACACGACATTGTATCTATAAATAGACACGTCTGAAAATTGTGACAAAAAAAAACGTGTCTATTGCCAAGACACCATTTTTACAGTGTATATACCCTTTAGATTGGCTGTACTATTTGAATTTCTTTCACCGAATATCTCCGGTATTATACAGCAGTTATTCCGCCTGTCGAATGGCATTATCATCCGTGTAATTGAATAATAATTATTTATGTTACTATGAATTGTTTTATTACCTTGCACGTATATTTAGAAAAAAAACTATATTTACATATTTGTAAACTTCAATTTTCGCAGCTGGTTTTCAAATTCAATATATAGACATCTCTTTTCAGACAACCTAAAATAATATACATTAAACAGAATGCAATCCAGGTTTTACACTATTGTACACTTAATATGTTTCATAGTAAGAAATTGCCTTTTTATGTACAGTAAATGCACTTGATTGTATTTCATTTCAGAACACAATCTAAACTTTCTGTATACACTATTCGAATGTATACACCAATAATAAACTGTATTTGTAGGAGGAAATTAATGATGATAGCGAACATCGAAGGCATCCTATCTTGATGTTTTGGCAGGTGAATTCAGATTTTTCAATCTTTAACGTGTTTAATGGTTAAAGAAGAGAAATGGAACGTAAAGCGGACAAATCCACTACAAACCTAAAATGAGTTAATAGCTTTATCACAAGAAAGTGGCTGCCAAATTTGCGGGAAGTAGAACAAAAGGCCAGGTGTAAAGTAGATCTGTAATGATAAGTTAAAAAGTAGAATAAACAAACTTTCCGATGTATACATATTACAGAATTCTAAGATTACTTAAAGTCATATGGCTACATTAACTGATCATACATTTCGTTGGATGACAATGCATTAAGGGTACGAGGAATCCACATGCTCAGGAAAATGTGAATCCTAACTATTTTTCAATCATGAAAAGATAAATAGTTTCCACTGCCTTTGCGGCGGGGGTTAGTCATGCATTACGAAGCGAGAGATCTACCGCTGAGCTATCAAGGCAGCGTTGAGACGGTGAACTAAAATCTAAAACATAAACATTAGAATGCCGTATTTTTCTATTGTTTACATAAAAATTGCAATTTTTGCCTCATTGGAATGCTCAATTTGTAAGTCAATTATGCGAATGCGTATATCAGACAAAATGTAGATAATGTAGATACTAAAATCAGGCTATTCACAGCTCAAACAGGGCGAACTCAGAGTCATAAATCACGCCCAGTTTTTCGGGCAAAACAACGCGGGTTTGTTACATTATCATTCAAAATCAACAAAACACATTTATAAAATATTATTTGTAATTCAATTACAAAGCCTACAATCTGTCAAAATTTGAAAACAGGCGAATCGTTCGAACATCATAAAATTTTAAGGTTTCGGCGAAAAAGGTGTAAATTTTTCGAAGTAGTTTATTGATGTAAATTTGACCTTGATAATGGACGTGAAATCACTACTAAAGTCTCATGTATAAACTAGAGACTCTATTACATATGTACGCCAAAAATTGTATTATTCTGATATGTGTAAGTAGGTAAAAAGTTGCAGTAAAGATGCCGTTGGCAAAAATGGCACCCATTTAGGGACTGTAGCCTTAATCAATCCCTCCTTCAATTTTAGAATAAAAGCTTACATTAGAAATCAAACATACATGCTTTCAAATAGATATCCTTTTTTTCTCAAATCTTGCTACTAATTATTGATAATTTGTAAATATTTTTGTAAGATCAAAGTTGGTTATTTTCTTATTTGCTACATACTGGGAAAAATAAATATGGAATATGGATTGACAGTATTTGACGTATTTGCTAATAAAAAAATGATGATTGATGCCATATTATCTATTTACTTAAAGATATGACTGGTGTTTTTGTTGTTGTTGTTTGTGTGTTTGTTTGTATATTATTTAGTGATTTTGGCACAATAAAATAAATGAAACCTAATAATAATTAAATTCAACATTGAAATGGAAGAAAACATTGCATTAAAGGCCAAGTTGGGCTATTGGGAATTTTATGAAAGCTTTATGTATATATAGAAGCATCTTAAAGATTCACACGGATCAAGATTTTGCTAAATAAGATTAGCACGGGTAGTAATACTCCCGGGGGGGGGGTACTTAGTGGAAAGGTGGGTATACGGACGCGCAGCCAAGAACGTTTTTTTTTACCTCCCAGGTTTACCAAAGGCCCCTAAAAAATTTGAAAAATGGTTTACCTAACGGTTGCATTTTCCAAAATTGACCACCTTTTGACCAATTTTTCCTTTGGTTTACCTATCGGTTGCCAAATTGGGATTTTAAAGTTCAATTTATATTGTACAAATGTATTGAATCGTTTAAAAAACAGTTGTTTGAAGTCAAAGTGGTTTACAGATGGGTGGCATTTTTCGCCTTTTCAGGTTTACAAAACGGGAGGTAGTCGAAAAGTCCGGCCGCGCGTCCGTATCCAAACGAAATCTGAGTACCCCCCCCCCCGGGTAGTACTTTATTGCGACAGGGAGAACAGTAAAATCAATGTGGGCCCGCTTGTATGTGCTCGTATGTTCATAGGGTGTATTGAGGGGAGTGGGTAATCGGCGAGTTATAAGGCGGCGAGTTACAGTTAGGACAAGCGGCGAGTTACGGTTAGGACAAGCGGCGAGTTACGGTTAGGACAAGCGGCGAGTTACGGTAAGGACAAGCGGCGAGTTACGGTTAGGAGAAGCGGCGAGTTACGGTTAGGAGAAGCGGTGAGTTACGGTTAGGGCAAGCGGCGAGTTACAG
>JXSR01S047781.1:38255-50527 GCA_000969725.1 Ophiothrix spiculata
GCGACGCCCCCACCGCACCCTCCTGGCTACGGGCTTGCTTTAGAGAAACTCTAGAAAATGCAAGTGCTAAAGACATGTATGGCACTTTAAATACTCTTCTTAACTCAGGTGGCGTAAAATGTTGCCTGCATGTGTTTCAAACTCTGATCTTAGCAACCAATTTGCCACTTTTTTCACAGATAAAGTACATAAAATTAGAAGTGAACTTGATGAAGCAGGTGAAACAAATCATGCAAATGAGTTAAACTGTAAAAGTGAAATTTACAATTTTACCGATAAGTGCAATATTCTCAGCGCTACCTCTGACAACCACGGTGATTTTGTTGAGATTTTAGATACTTTCACAGCAGTTGATGAGGAAGAGGTTATCACAATTATTAGGAAACTTCCCAATAAATCAATTCCTCTTGATCCTCTACCCACGTGGCTTTTAAAACAGTGTGTTGAGATTTTGTCACCTGTCGTTACATCCATTATTAATAATTCTTTCAGGTTTGGTTCCTTTCCTCTACCTCTTCGTCAAGCAGTTGTAACTCCTCTTATTAAAAAGCCCTCACTTAATCCAGACTTATTCAAAAATTACCGCCCTGTGTCCAATCTTCCAACTTTAGGCAAAATTTTAAAATACCCTGCAGTTGCTACATTTAAATAGCATGTTCAAACAAATAACATCTCTGAGTTGTACCAATCTGCGTTTAAGTCATGCCATAGTACAGAAACCGCACTCCTCAAGGTAAAAAATGACACGATCAGTACCCTTGATGATGGTAAGGCTATTATGTTAGTCCTCCTGGATCTTTCCTCTGCTTTTGATACAATTGACCATAACATCCTTATTGATCGAATGCAGAGGGAATATGGTATTACAGGCATTGTAAATGATTGGTTTTCCAGCTACCTACCCAACCGTACCAACAGAGTTTGCATTCTTGGTAGTTATTCAGATGTTCATGATTTGAAATTTGGGGTTCCGCAGGTCTCGATCGCAGGCCCACCGATTTTCACAGCTTATGCGCAACCTGTCGCTGATATCATCAGGCGTTTTGGTTTTAATTATCATATTTACGCTGACGACACGCAGCTTTATACAAGCTTCAACCCTGGTTCTAGTGCAGATGTAGCAGCAGCTCAGCTTAGAATGACTAAGTGCATCGCAGAAATAAGATCGTGGATGCTAGCCAACAAGTTGAAGTTGAATGATGCTAAGACTGAGCTTTTCGTGATTGCTTCATCTAGGCAGATTGGCGCTGTATCTGCACTTGACTTATCTTTGAGAATCGGTGGTTCTGTGATTACCCCATCGGATACAATAAAAAATCTTGGTATTATTTTTGATTCAAGTCTTTCCATGAAGAAACAGATTAGTGCATTATGCAGAAGTGTTAATTTCCATATAAGAAACATTAGCAGAATTCGTAATTTTATTGATAGATCCACATGTGCACATGCAGTTAAAGATCTTTGATTCTGTCTCGGCTGGATTATGGCAACTCGCTTCTCGGAGGCCTATGTACATCTGATATTGATCGTCTTCAGAGGCTACAAAACCGCGCTGCACGGCTTATTTATTGCGTGAGCAAGCGTACTAGTGCATCGCCTTTGATTCGTGAATTGCACTGGTTGCCTATCCAGCAGAGGATTGAATTTAAGATCTTAGTGCATGTGTACAACTGTTTAAGCGGCACTTCACCGCTGTATCTACAGGATCTGCTTAAATTATACAACTCAGGTCGTTCAGGTCTTAGATCTTCTCATTAATATCCGTGCAGCCCCAAATGTGCAATATTTTAGGAAATTATTAAAAACGCACCTTTTCCCAAATGTGTAAATTTTCTCTATTCTGGTTTTGTATATATTCCTACCAGACTTTTATTATTGAACGTCTCATTCCCTTTTAACACTCGTCCACCTAAGGGGGGGAGGGGGGGGGGTTACAACTCCCCCTAACGGATCGTCGCCAATTGCTCCAAAACGCAAAACAAAGTGACCCCGGGCATTTCACTAATTGTTTTTACATCCTTTGCGGGCATTTTGATGAAAAAAGTCGGGGATACCACCTTTGGTGGGGGTAGGGTGAGCCGTCAAAGTCCGTCTGTGGTGGAGGTAGTGGTAACCACCCCCTTTTATAAAAGTCGCCCATGCTAACAAGCTTAAACTTACAGAACATGTTAGAACTACCATTTCCTTTATTCATTAGCAAAAAACCCGATGAAAATCCGATATTTAGAACTTTTATAGCGATTTTTTGATTATTTTTCAATTTTCACCGAAAATCAGATTTCGGCAAAATTTTTCGACCTAAAGTACTTTATGACGTCATAATTACGTAACGCCTTGACCGATTTTCATGATTTTGGTATCAATAGAAAGAGGAGACCCTACCCTATACTATGGTATAAAACAACCACACTTTTGGCACGTCAATTTCATTTTTACAGGGGGGTGGGGGTGGTAACCCCCCCCCCCCCAGGTGACGACGTAGTAGAAAATACGTTAGGTGGACGAGGGTTAAAGTTTAATTTTTATTCACCATGTTTATGTTATCATTGCTGTAAACTCACGCGGTTTCCACCTCGTGGGTAGGCCGTGGGTAGGCCGTGGGTATCCACCTGCGGTCGCCTAAACAATTCCTGCAACAGTAGTAGTGTGTATTGTAATTTTCATGGTTCTATTAGTGTTTTCCTCGATTTGTTACTTTTATTATATGCATGTTTGTTTTGATATAACTTTTAAATTAATGTTGGTAATGAGTGATGAATCTGTTTTGTCATAAATTGGTGCAGATTTTTATAGCGTCCATTTAATGTATTTTATATTATATATTAGGTGAATATTAATGTATTTTTAAAATGCGGTTATTTTAATTGTATTTAACATGTTCAATTTGCGAATTGTAGAGTGCATTGGTCATGTAAACACAGGAAATGCGCTCAATAAATCACTGAATTAAGTGTTTATTGGATGAGAACTTGAGGATTGAGTGTAGCACTTAGAAAAAGCTACTATCGATATGTCGAAATATTTAATTTAGACTAAAAGCAAGCATATAACGCATAAGATTATCCTCTCTAATATTTCTCTTAGTTTTGCCGGATAAGGAGGTTGTGCCGGCCATTATAATGCGTGTTAGAAACTGTGCTGTGATCATCAATATTCACTGTAGAATGTAGTGACCAGGTTGGAATGCTTACCGTCTTCCTCTGGTGGGCTGGATATGGTGAATGGATGCCACTCGTATTTAGACAAGCTAGGGATCATTAGCAGAATGTAGTCACCAGGTTGGAATGAAAATTTCTTTGGTCGCGTCATTACGATATGTACTACCTGTCATACAAATTAAATTGAGGAAAAACAATCATATGCAATTTTACATTTGAACTGATTGGATTTGCTGTCTTGGACGAAAGACATGTCGTCTATGAAACGTCTTTTGCCAAGTTCAAACAGTTAATATTACTGGTACAACTACACTTTAGGTTGGAATTTACAGACATTAAATATTATCATGTTATCATTCCATCACCAGATAGGATTTGTAATTTTGCCAATGCATATTTTTGTTTAGTATTTTCAATGTTAAACAAATTTTAAAAAAAAAATGAGTATAAAAATACGAATTTTCAAGAAGAGAACCAATCGATTTACCATAATCACATTTTTGATTCAAAATTATTTCAAAAATAGCAACTTTTTGAAAAAACACAAAATTTTCCGAATTTTATTTGACAATACACCCAATTTTGCACCATTTGTAACACATTTTGAGGTTTTTTTGATGTTTTGTTTTTTTAAATTGTTAAAATTCGGGCAGGTAAATTTCTTGTCGGGTGGGTAACTTTGAAAAGTTACCTGCCCGACAAGCTATTACAAAAAATACCAATGTCCAGACCTTTGTCCATCCAAATATGAAGAACGTGTTGTATTGAATTAATATCCTTGCGAAACCTCCTTACCCCATTTGGCAACAAATGAGCCTCCCGTATGCACGTATTGCCATATCGCAAGACCCTGCAACACCTGGAACTGAATATCTTCTCCAGGGTAAAGAGTAGCCCTGGTGCTAGCATCCACTTCCACACATTGGGTCCATGAAGGACGCACAGAATAATGAATGGGAATGATAGATAATGCAGGCAATAGAAGACCTGAAAGGCAAAGTACAACATGACTATGATTCTAATTTAAAGTGTTTGATTTTAAGTGCGATCTAATACGTGTGTCTGTCTTAATGCCGACACTCTGAAAGCACTTGCATTATTATCTGCCTTTTTATATGAACGGTGCTTGGTAATTGTCTGATTAACCAACCACAATGACCATCCAAAGTCTCGTCTCCGATGGCTATATCAACTTCTGGCCCTTCCAGACCAGAATCAATCTTTTGAATATCTGCATATGTGAGATATCATCTTGTTTAGACTTTCGCCAAGGAAAATCAACTTGGTACCAAGTAAGCTAAAGGAGGCTATTTTAACTGGGGTCCACAAAATGTTTTTATATTCAGTTTTCGAATGCAGGAGAAAGACCGGAGTACCCGGAGAAAAACCTGCGGAGGTTAGCATGGACTTAAAACCAATGCTCTAATGTGATTGCTCACCCCGACCCCGAAAGGGGGGACTTTGCAGATGATATCAATTTTGATTTTAACATTTCATCTGTTATAGCATATTCTAAGCTTTAAAATGACAACTTACTTGTTAATTGAAATTGATCAAGGCTATCACATTTTACAACAGAAAATCTGCTGGAAATTCTTATAATTTTTTTATATATTGCAACCTATTTTCACCAGTTTCTCGAAAAGTGTTCTGTCGCAAAGTCCCCCTTTCGGGGTGAGTCATCACATATAGTACAGCGCCGGTGTACTATGGATTTCAATGATGTTTGGTATGAATTAGACGTAGGAATAATTCATAGTTAGTAATAGACTTGAACCCGTTGCCGGTTAGTCAACGTGTCTGCCTAACAGATATATTCCCAAGACCACTCTCGATCGCGATCAAAAGAAGCTTCTAAAATTCAAAACTAGTGTTTGATATTGGAATTTCACATACCTTATAAGCTCGATATCGAACCCAGGCCATTGAAGAAAATATCATGAGGAATAGCAGTATAAACAGTAGCCACCCGGTGAGATAGGCAGACCCTCCAATGTAACCCACGCCAGAATGCCACAGGAATAAATACTCGGCGATCTTCAATGGGGGCTGATCTTTGCAAACTATTACTAAGATGAAAAAACAACAACAGTTACTTGAAAACAACAACAGTTACTTGAAAACAACAACAACAACAACAACCTTCTGTATCCACCACATTCGTAACATTTTCGTGCTTTAAAGGGACCTTTAAACCCAAATCACTTCTTTACTCCTATAGCCTAGGAATATAGGCCATTCCTATAGTTGGGCTCATCCTAACTTTTTTGATTTAGTACAAATAGATGCCTTATCGAATCTTTCTAGTCCGAATATTATTTCTATAGAAAATTTCAGATTTGATGGATACCCTGGTCACATAACCTTGCGGCGAGGTTACGATGTGTTTACGGCGTCATACCAGCAGACACCGATCGGACACCGGCCGGTGTCCGACCGGAGTCCGACCGGTGTCCGTGAGCCGTAGAGACGCCGGAAGCATGCCGCAAGAATCTAATTCCGAGTTTAAACCTTGCGGCTTGTATACGATGTTTTCAGTTATGGTCACATAACCACCGGCGTCCGACCGGAGTCCGACCGGGCATCGCAAGCATTCACCGGTGTCATACCGATGTCATACCGGCGTTGCGGCTTATGTGACCAGGGTGTAAGATTAAGTATTGACTTTTCAGATACAAGTACTCTTCAATATTTTTCTTACAACATAAAATCATACAAGGTTGTAATAGCATTCAGGTGTATTTCAGAATCAATAGCTTCAAACATGTAGCCTACTGGGGTCTTTTGGAGTCAAAATGTGATTAATACAATTACAATATATTATTTTCTCTCGGCTAGATGAAGAGTACTTACAGACATTAACGATGTGACTGAACGTGTGTATAACTGTGAGAATCCCGATAACGACACCAACTATCCGGTGGAATAAGATGTGTTGATCCAATGGCAGAATCTTCATTAGGAATGTGCCCCGTAAGTAGGTCAACATTGTGCGCAGAATCAGTACAAGGATGAAAGCGGTGTTGAAATTCAAAGCCATGCCACAGCCACGTGCTGTTCTTGGAAATAAAAAAATAAAAAATCAATTAAAGTAGCTCAGTCCGATAGGGTCAACTTTTTTCAAAAGTTTTAATATTTTGGTACAAAACATTTCTCAAACGTTTTCAGTACTGGTGTAAGCTTTTTCGACTAAAACATGTTCCTTTTGGAAGATACAAACGAAAATAGGTCAAATTATGGTAACCATAACTATAATACACAGTGAAGTATGGGCAATAATGGATTTCAAAATGGTTGGACCGATTGGACTGAAATTTCAAATTAGATCGAATTTTGTGGTGATCTTGTAAATGAAAGTGAAAACTAAATTTAAACAAAATAGGACATGCACCTTAAGTATAGCTTTCAAAATGAAAGAACGACTCAACTATATAGTAAGACTTCTTGGAATATCTATAGAAGTCGTCTGATGAATCGAAAAAATGCACGAAAGCATTGATTTCCGTTTCATAGAAAAAACTGCGTAGAAATTGTCAGATATGGTCTGTAAATAATGTAAACTGGAATGGGTAAATTTTGAGTCATTTTTAAGTATCTGGTCAAAGGAAATGGAATTTTAATTTATAAATTATTATTACTATTTTTTTGCAAGCTGGCTGCATGATTAAGATATTGTTATACAGTGTGTTTAGTACTTAGTATTTGGTTGTTGCTTGTGTTCACATGGAGGGAGCTGATTGGTTGTGGGGTTGTCCCTGGTTGGTCTGACTGCTTGTTTGTTTCAATTTCCCTTTTTGGTGGTTTATATTTTTGTTCATTAGCAGTTGGATTGTCTTGGGATGGCTCTGAGGACCGTTTTGGTTCCTTCCATGTGGAAACGAGCTTTCTGATATAAAGGGGGTGCGTGGTTGTGATTCATGTTTTTAATTGATTATTTTGATTTGTGTGATTTTTATATGTTAAAAAATGAAAATAAAAGTACCGAAGTTCCCTTGTGTGGTCTTTGGTACAAAAGATAAAAAAGTATCTGGTCAAATTTTAAGACAATTTAATGACTTCTACTAACGTACCTATAATACAAAACCAGTTACTCTCCCGATAACGATAAGATCCGTACGTAAGCAGAACAAAATTGGCAGCAATGTAGATAATAAACAGGATGACCTTGCGGAGGTTGTAGTAGAGATACTCCTTACTGCAGTAGCGAGTTGACGGTTTGATAAATCTTGGTCGCTTTTTGATGACAACCTTTTCATCCGCGTCCTTGGTCTTCATATTTGCCGTCTTTGGAGTCCTGTAAGAATTACAATACTCAGGTTAATTAATTATTGAAGTACCTGTTTCTTCAGATCAAATACACTAAATACTAAAAGGATCATTTTTACACGTTAATCATAAGATATTGTTTAAAAATGAGTTTGTAAATCAAATAACAATAGGCTTCATTACTTCATTTACACATTGTCAATTGTAAGATTTTCAGCCAATGATGATTTTCTATGCCGGTAACGATAACAGAAGTACTGTTCAATCTGGCTTGTTCTATATGACAAATAAAATAAAATGAAATACAATTTTGGGAAACTCCCTAAAACGACAAGGACCACAATGGAATTAAGTATGTGTATGTGTCCTGTTTTTATCCTGGGTAAAATGAAGATATGTTTGAATATGCAAGATAATCAATGCAGATCATACCTAGCAAAGATTTGCAAGAGTTTGGGGTTGTGTTGAAGTCCCATCATGACCTCCGAGACGGTGACCAGCGTATCATCAAGACCACCTGAACTACATGCAAAGAGTGCTCCAGCAATGGCGTCCATTTTGTCATCATCTATGTCCACTTGAAGAGAATGACACCAAGACTCAAGAGCTACCCGCAGCATGTCCATGTCAATCAAACCACTGCCTGCAGAAAATGGTAGTAATTTGAATGGTAAGATTTCTATACAGGATGTCCCAACTATGATAAAAACACAACGAACTTTGAACTTTTCTTTTGAGAACACAGAGCACAATTTTGAGCAAACGGTTATAATAATATAATAGAGCAGACCATTTTTACAAGATTTTGTTTTGTGTTATTTGGATCTATGAATCAAAAGTTATTGCACATTTTGTAAAGTCCCGAAAAATCTTGATGGATTTGTTAATTTGTAAAAATTCACCATTGGTGACGTAATGGAGCACACGTTGAATGGACAAAGCTAAAAACATCACATAACTCATTCCATGACACAAGGATGCAGTTTCATGAGGTCTGCTGATATTAAGCGGGTTGTTGCGTCTGGTTGAGTCAACCTGTTGCGTCTGGTTGAGTCAACCTGTTGCGTCTGGTTGAGTCAACCTGTTGCGTCCCCTTGACAGACCAGATGAATTGCTAACTTACTTCAGTTCTTAAATTTATTTGTCTTCCTTTTTTCCTTGGTTTATGTTTAAATTATAGTATTATTGGTTGACATCTTTCATTATGATACTTTTTTCCGACTTTCTTGGTAGAAATTGTGTCCTAAACTACCTGATTGTCGCACCAGAAATAACAGATTCAAGGAATATGAGAGTATCATGAAGATCCATACTTTAATTTGAAAATTTTGACCTGTTTCAGTTAATGATGAACTTAAATATCAGTTTATGTTAGGTAAGATTTGGTTGGATTGATTTTGCTCTATTTGGTTGCAGAATACCGTCATATACTCATTTATTTAACTGAAAGTTTAATCTCACAAATCGGACAAAAGCAGATTTAAAGGGCTTTCTTTAATTCTTCATATCTCTGGACTGGGTGGTGACACTAAACAGACGGGACAAAAAGCATGGGCCAATATACACAAATAAATATGATTTGATACTTAAACCTTTTATTGACTACGTATATCAGATTTAACACCTGTGATATAGGCCTACTTATTAAAAAATCGCCAAAATTGAATTTAGATAAGCCTACTTCAGAAAATGTTATTGCATATCTATGAGAAGACAGAAGAAATAAAAAATGAAGACAACGACGAAGGAGGAGATGATGGCGATGACGATGACGACGACGACGACGGCGGCGATGGCGATGGCGATGGTGATGATGATGATGATGATGATGATGATGATGATGATGATGATATAAGAAGAAAGTAGAGGAAGACACGAGTTCATAATCAAATCCTACCTTCAGGATCCACGACACGCAAAATATACCGTAATTGATCAATAGCTGTCAGTGTGTCAAATTCCGATAACCTTGTAAATATTTGCTGCAACGCTATGGCACCCTTTCCTTCTATATCCAGATGATGAAACAGGTTCAAAACAAAATCCTTGAAAAGAAATCAAAATTTGATTTTTATTTATTTTAAGACAGGGAAGCATACAGATTGCATCAGCGCTTTTTACATTTGGATATCCCGTTAATCATAGTTCTGATGTAGAGTTCTGGCAATGAACTCGTTGCTAGAAGTAGGAGTTCCTCGGGGATAGATTCGAGGCCCATAAAATCATGTTATTAGATATTCACAGCAGCTATACTTTTGAACACATTTGATATCATTCTTTGAAACAAACTCACACAATATCTGAAACTCATTTGCAAAGGCACTAAAAGCACCGATGTCAAGAATGTGTTTTCCAACTTCTGACTTCTGACCTTACTTTTGACTTTTGTTATGAAGCTTCATTGAAAAGGATATTTCACATAGGAATAACAACTTGTGATGGAAAGGTGCTTTTAGGTAAGCTTCTAAATTTAAACTCTGATTTTATTGGAATAAACTCAACATTTTTGAAAAACAATTATGACAAAGTGAATTATGAATATCTTAACTTTTATGTATGGGGCAAACTACACATAAAATGAATTGATTAATGATATAAAGTGATGGGTATTTGGTGTCCAGTAAAGTATTTTGGAAATTGACTCCATGCAGTGCATTTCACTTGGGAAACAATTGATACTGCCATACTAGTGTAGCGTCGTAAGATAATTTAGATAATTATTCTTAACCCTACGGTCTTCCTGTGCTTTTTTGTAACACGTCTTCCCCCTGGGGTGGGGGGGGGGGGGGTGTTACCACCCCCTCTCGATTTTGAAATTTACATGCTTAAGTTATATCATATGGTACTGTAGTATAATAGGATAGGGCCTTTTCTTTCCATTGATACCAAGATCATGACAATCGGTCGAGGCGTTACGTAATTATGACGGAAAAATATTTCCGGACCAAAAAAGATTCTAAATGTCGGAATGTTGTCGGGTTTTTGCTAATAAATAAAGGAAACGACAATTCTAACAGACCCTGTAAGTTTCAAGTCCATACCATACAGATATTATTTTTTTTCAAAATGGCGATTTAAAGTTTTTCAAGGCAACCCCCTTAGACGTGTATGTATGACAGTATCAATTGTTTCTAAGGTGTAATGAACTGCATAAAGTCACTTTCCAAAATGTTTGACTAGATAGGCACTAAATATCCCATCATTTTTCTAAGTGAAATATTTTTTTCTATTAAGCATCATAACCAAAGTCAAAAGTAAGGTCAAAAGTCAGAAAACACATTCATTACATCAAAATTATCCAAAGCAAACACCATCTGTATATGAGAATATATACACTCTTAAAAGAAAAGAGTGAGCGGTCACTCTTTCTTAGAGTGATTTTTTTTTCACTCCAAAAGAGTGTTTCGAGTGAAATCGAACGGGGTTTCACTCTTAAAGAGTGAAATGTCACTCTTATAGAGTTATAATTCACTCTTAAAGGAGTGAAAATTCTCACGCTTTTAAAGATTGGTCACTTATATGGCTCTTTTCAAAAGACAAGCCTACAAAATTTTAATTTGTATCACTTCCCATTTAAAAAAATCAAAACATGTGCCAGCCCTTACCCGAAATATCTGGCTGTGCAATAAAACCTGCGCATAAGTGCACATACCCAATATCCCCAAAAATGATCATAGCTATCAAATATGAACTGCAACCCTCCACAAACATGACAAAGGATATTTATAATAAATTTACTTATTATAAATACTTCCCGAAGTTGTTAGTCACACAAAAATGATGTTTGAAGATATGTTTACAAACAGTTGCTATGTAAACAAACGAAACATTCCGTTTGATTTCTCTGATCAGAACAGTGCAATTTTCATGAATTTGATTCAAAAAGGTTCCTTTCATTAATATGTAATAAAACATGTTCTGTTTGTTCAAGTACCGTTTGTATTTTTCAATTTATGGGCAAATGGCCTTTATGTGATAGGCTGTACTACACAGTTTGCCTCAAGCCAAAAACGAAGTTTTTTGGCTTGTGGTTCTCGAGCAAGCCAGCCCATACCCAGTTCTGGGAGGATAATTTTTCTGAATTATCCTCCCAGCTTTCAGCCTGACTTAAAAAACTGTGTAGTAAACTGGCATTGTTTACATTCTCCAAATAGCCCGTTCTACACTATTTTTGAAGCTTCTAAGTCTATGTAGTGTTTCCATGTATGCCCAAACTAAAATTTATAACATAAGATTAAAAATCACTTACCTACTCTGAAACTTATAAATACATTCCATATCCTTCCTTCCTCAAATTTCTGACACATGTCAAAGTCTGTCAAAATGGCTGTCATGTTTGACAATGGAAAATGACATAAATTAAAATTCTGTGGAATTATCCCAATGATAAAAAGTACATGTGCCATGTAGATGATATATTTAACCATGATTTGTACAGGAAGGCTTTGGTTTAAGACTTGGAAATAGTCTCAAATGAAATTGACCTTTGACTTCAATATTAATTAGCTATGCAAGTTTCTGATTGGCTCTCTCTATACCATGTGATTTGAAGGAGGGATTTTCAACAAACAAATTCCATGTGCTCGGAACCGTTGGGGCGTTACTCTGTGATTGGGGTTTCCAGGGGCTAAGTTCAGGGTTTTTTATTGATAAGTAAACATTTGTCCTTGGGTATGGTACTATATTATCATACAGAGGGTGTTTGCTTTGGATAATTTTTATGTAAAGAATGTGTTTTATGACTTTTGACCTTACTTTTGACTTTGGTTATGGGGCTTATTGAAAAAAACATTTCAAATAGGAATAGCAACTTTTGATGAAATGGTGCTTTAAGGTAAGCTTACAACT
>JXSR01S047787.1:0-10875 GCA_000969725.1 Ophiothrix spiculata
AAGCACGATTCAAAATTAGAATTTGCTTTACATAAATCTTGTCTAAGCTTGTATTTAACATCGTTTGATATGAATATACCGACACCCCCCTTTTGACGACCAATTCTGTTTGTATATTCAAAGTTATAGCCTGGTAGCTTGTAATAATCTAAAGGTTTATCTTATTTAGCATAGAGTAACATTTGCTACCATCCCCCGGTATCATCCTCAGAAAAAATATTCCATTATTGTTACAACCATGTCAAGGTTTTAATATTCAGCTTGCACCTATAGGCCTATGCAGATAATCAACTTATGATACCCGTTGCCGTGCCGTGGACCCATTTTATAACAGGTACAATTTTGATTTTGTAGTACCCTTCCATAGACATGATAGATAAGCCTATATATCCAGTGACTATTGATGAAACACCGAAAAGATTGTGCCAATAATTTCCCAAACATTTAGATCAATCGTAATGATTTTGGAAAATTGATTACGTAGGTAGTGCTTAATTCCAGTCATTTGGTCTTTTTTTAGCTTGATGATTTGGGAACGATTCATCTAGCACTTTTCCTAAAACAATTTACTTCCACCCTTTGACTCTAACCTATGATTATTTTTCTAAAGTTAAAACCTAGAGTTAACTGTTTTCTTCAGCTTGGACAGTTAGAACCCCGGGGTTAGAACAAGCTATTGAATATTTTCCCGGTTTGTTTTCCCTTACATGACTGTTATTAATAAATTTTTCCCAGCTTACAATAGACTACGATACCTTATAAAATTTTCCCCTGCTAATACTTTGGCTTATAATACATTTTCCAAGTTTGTAAACATTTACAAATTTTGAAACCTTTCTTTCCTTGCTTGTAATTCGATCACACCACCTAGTCCATGTAGTCACAGTCCATATTGTGACTCGGTATATTGGGACCTTGTGGGCTTCATTAGTTATTTTATAGTCCGTCAACATTAAACTCTGAAAGCCTTGAAAATCTGAAGATCTCATGAACTTTTTCAAGAAAATAATTATAAATTTCAATTTTTCCTGGAAATTCTGTGATCTGCTTTAGGCGCACCTCACAAGACAATATAGGCATAGGACAAAAAAATAACGGAAAAATATCATGCACACATTTATTTTTCTGGAAAATGTGTCATCTTTTAAGCAGGTCCTCTGAAGACAGTTGAGAAAAACTTTATAAAAACCTGGAAAAAACAATGCGCTTTTGCATTTTTTCTGGAAATTTAGACATTCTTAGTGGGTAAGAAATTTGTCTTCATTTATGGCTAAACATATTTAATTAAACTCTGTTATATAGGCCTAAAACAGGCCTTCTCAAATAGCGGCCCGCGGTCCAAATCCGGCCCGCGAACTACTTTTATTTGGCCCTTTGATCACCTCTGGAATATAGAAGTGTATAGGAAAAGCATTGAAAAAGGTTTTAGTTTGACCCTCCAAGATGTATTTTTGAACGGGCATTTGTCCTTAATGGCCCGCCAACAAATTTAATTGAGAACCCCTGGCCTAAAACATAATCCAGACACATGCTAATTGTTAAAATTCCCTGTGCACTTTTTCTCATGGAAAAAATATACGTTTTCCAGGAAATTCTGTGATCTGCTTTAGTAGGAGTACCTCAGAAGACAAAACAAAATATAGGACAAAAAATCATGGAAAAATATCATGCACAGGTGGTTTTTTTTCTGGCCGGGAAAACCTGTCATCTTTTAAGCAGGCCCTCAGAAGAGAGTAGGGAAAAACTTCACTAAAACCTGGAAAAAACAATGCGTTTTTTGTTTTCATTTTTTTCTGGAAACCCACTGAAGATGAAGATTTTGCTATTTAATGAATTCCAAAAAAACAGGTCCAGAGTTTCGGATAGCTGAATCAGAGAAAACCGTTTTTGTTAAGTTGAAACTGTAGTCCTGGGCATTTCTTGTAGCGTACCTGTGTTTTCGTGCATGCTTTGTAAAATAAGTTGAGAATATTTTTGGAAGTAGATTGTTATGATGTTTACACATAAAGATACCAAGATTTAAGTTGTATGTATCAAACACATTGAGTAAATTATATTTTAAAAATAGAGGTCCAGTATGACTTCTGTAAAGACTTTTTGCCACTGTCCTGATTGCCCATTTTTGAAGTTTTAGAACTTTATCCAGATAAGTTTTGTACGTGTTCCCCCATATTAACACACCGTAGTTTATATAGGGCATTATCAGTGTGCAGTATAATGAATACAATATGTTTTCAGGAACAAAATGTTTCAATTTAGTCATCATTCCGGCATTTCGTGCAATTGTTTTTGATATTGCATCTATATGAGGTTTCCATGTTAAATTTTCATCTATAATAACACCTAAAAACTTAGTTGAACTAACTCTATGTAATGACACACCATCAAGAGTTATATTCAAAGAAGTTTTTTCAAGGTCTGTATTTGTATTATTATAGGAATACTTTGATGTATTAAAACTAGTGCCTAAGACCATATAATTGGTTTTGCTTGCGTTAATTGACAATTTGTTTGCTTGAAACCAATTGCATATTTCATTAAGTTCTTTGTTAATTATATCGAAAATTTTCGAAGAAATATACGGGTCTGAAAACAAAAGCGTTGTGTCATCAGCAAATAAAATCAGTTCAAGCATAGAAGTCGTATTTGCCTATACAGGGTGAGTCAAAATAAAGTGTAATCTAATCAGTGATTTTATATAACCAGTTTCCTTTGTTTTTTGCAAAAATGTTCCTGTATGAGATAGCAAATTTCATCAGCTTTCATAGAAAATTTATTGCGTTGAAATTGAACACAGCATTCTAAAATTATGGTCATTTGAGTGGAGGTACCCAATTTGAACAACGAACAAACTACGCTATTTAGTTTATGTGCGCTCTGGTAACAAAGGCTGTTGTGCTTTTCAATTGTTATGATAGGAACACCTATGGAAATAAAATAACAAGAAAACTATGGGCTGTTGAATGTTGAATATCGGGTAGTGGGTTGACTTTTGAGGTAATGACGTTCAGATCTCTCAAAAAAGCTCTTATATTAGTTGTTGTTTTTTGGAATCATCCGGATCAGGATCTTTCAGACCCTTCTTAGTTACTGTTACTAAGAGATAAGTGGTCTTTAGCTTATAAACAATATTTTAAAAAGCTTCAGGTGATCTTCAGGAAATATGATCATGTGTCGCCACTTATGAATTACACTGGCTTACGATTCAAAAGAGAATTCAATTCAAGCTTATGACAATTGTTTATAAGTGTATTACAGACTCTGACAATGTTCCTTCATATCTTACAGAACTCATCATCCAATATGTTACCGCACGCCCCGGACTACGATCTTCTCAGGATACAAGACTTTTGATCATTCCATATACTCGTACTGCTGCTGGTTCAAATGGTTTCTATGCTGCTGCTCCAAAGCTCTGGAACAGCCTTCCATATCACATTCGTCATGCAGGTTCACTGGCAATCTTCAAATCAAAGCTGAAAACTCATTTGTTTGATATGTAATTTTTGTTCTGTTATTGTAAGGTGTTCTGATACTTAGTTTTCTTTGTAAGGGCACCTTAAATCACCTGTGTAGTGTAGTGTGATGGGACCTGGTTGGCATCCGTAAACTACAGACAAAACAGACGACAATCTACAACCAGACTATTTACAAAATGTCAGTGCCGGTTGCTACATTGTTGGGTCATGATTTATTCTCCTGGCATTGGTAGTCAAGATCGTGTACTGATATCTGAAATGGCCATCAGTACTTTGTATTATTTTTTCTCAGGGTTGTGATTACATCAGGCCTTCCTGGCCTTTCAATCACATCCCCCATATTGATTTGTCTGTTTTTTATGTACATTTTTTAATATGTTTGTAAATACTGATATGGAAAATAAAACTGTCTGTCTGAATGAATGAATGAATGAATGAGTATGCATCATCTAAGCTTCTTGAGTATCGGAGCAATGTTTGCACGTTTACAATTTTGAATGCAGCGTCAAGTTCATCAATGCACAATTAATAAAATATTACCCACTGATGTACAGTAAAGAGTTCATGTTGAAGCAAATTTGTTCGATATCAAAATCGGGTACCTTTACTTAAACGGCTGTGAATGCATTCGTCAATTTCAACAAACTAAAATGATAATGAAAGCTGATTAAATTTGCTATTTATCAGATATAATTAAAAATAATAAAAATAAACAGATTTCCTGTAAAAACTTCCTCCGTTTATTACACTTTAATTTGACTCACCCTGTATAAATCCAGTTGGAATGCATAGTTTTGGTAGGAATGATTTAGTGGGCATAACTCAGATTGACCACAGTGGTGGTGTTGGGCTGTTCTTGTACTGTCGTTGTCGATTGTGATGTTATTTCATTGTCCTACTGGCCTATTGGTTTTTAAAGCTTCCGCAAGGCGTGGATTATCTCATCAGTTTTAAGTCCTGGAACGTCCAATTTTAGAGCAATTTCATTAAATTGATCACGATTGCTATACCTCGGTAAACGTCCGTGTAGAGTATAAATCCTCTAATAAAGGTAAGGCTATATATTGTATCATGATTATTTAATTTTTACTTCACTTTAGGGACTAGAATTGCGATGGCTCATTTTTGAAAGTTTCATTCGGAAAAAATGTGAAAAATGGCGTATCTGGGGTATCAAAAAGTTATAAACTTTACCCAGAAGAAATATTTACAGCCAGGAATGTTTTTGAGACCCTTAATAACGGCATCTTTACATCTACAGATCATCATTTATCACGTCACTGTGACGGCATGCATCCACCGATTTCTAAACTTTTGGTATCGATGGAAAGAGAAGACCCTACCCTGTACTATGGTATCAAACAACTTAACTTTAAAGTGTCAATTCATCACCTTGACATATTCAAGGTGTCACATTAACACCTTTATCGGTGTCAATTCAAATTGACACGATTTAGTGCTCGTCTCATGATTCAAATTGACAGGTATCAAAAACATATTTCAGTGTTCGGACGTGTCATTTCGATAACTTCAAAGTCAGTAGCGTAGCCAGACTTTTTGGTCGGGGGGGGGGGTGGAAAAGACATTTCTTCCCGATGTTTTACCGGTGTTTGCCCACTTCCCAATATTTTCCCGCAAAAAATCTATTTTTGTTCACACAAATTTAATTCAAGTCGATTTAAAAAACTGACAAGCAAATTTGGGGGGAAAAAATGGTTTTCAGCGATTTTTACACATCTTTTGACACTATTTTCTTTTTCCCCATGTTCCCTGTCTAGCATTCTTGCAGCTGCTCTCTTATTTTTCTTGTCCTTCCAGATTTTTTCCGCTTGGTGTCCCGATTTCCCGTTTGATTTTTTGTCACCCCCGCCCGCCCTGTTCAAAGTGAAATAACACCTTGAAAGTGCCAAAGATGCACCAAATAGGTGTCAAATGACGCCATAGAATGACCATCCATGCTTCACAAACTGACGCCATATCATGCTCGTCTTCGGATCCATTAATGACACCTTTTTTCAGTGTATACTGTTTATTTTTCGTCTCTTTAGAGCCATGATGATGAAACAGCTGACGACTTTTCTCCTGATCGGAGTATGGATGTTTGCGTCCTTGACGCAAGTAGGTAAGTGCGTATGCTATATAAAGGGTTTCCATGTGACGTCATCGTACTCACAACACCATTTTCATGGGCCGACAAACAAAAAGTCCGTCACATTACAATCTTTTAGCAGTGTCACGAGACTAGATTACAGATAATATGATGACAAGAATATACAATACATTTATTTAGGTAATACCAGTGTAACAATTCATGATTTGAAGTAAATCAAGAGTTACAGCCAATTCTGATGTCTTGTTTACATCACTCCGAAGTCCTACCCCACCAAGATGGCGGCAAAAAAGGTCTGCGTGTATGGTGCGCATCGAGTGGTGCAAACCCTCTATTACCGGGTAACCAATGTAAGTGACACCCTCCCGGGGACCGAGTTCGACTAATTCAAAATATTATTGCTTTCCTGTAATATTTTAAAGCCCCGAATTTATTTCTATCACTAGCAAATAATACTGTCCAATATGGTCAGTTTATAGCCGGCCTCCAAACAAAAGTTTCGCTACCAAACATTTGGTCATGACGTCAACATGACGGGTGGCTCCAAATAGAATAACTTCAACTTGAAACCAAATTAAATTTCGCGCAAAATTGAAAACCGCACATGTGTTGAACAGAATCAATGTAAAGTCATTAAACCAGCATCAAATGCTTGGCGGGTGTTTAAACGAGGCTCGAAAACTGAGGCTAGGAAATTAGTAAATTGAGGCTTGAAAACTGAGGCTCCGAAATTAGTAAACTGAGGCTCAAAAAACGAGGCTTGGCCATTATTTCATTTTCAAGGCATACTATATCTATTGAATGTTGTAGTATCATTGTGGGTGTGGTTGTGGGGATCGTTGGGGTGTGTGGAGTGTTCTGCAGGTTTGAAAGGGGTGTGGGGGAGTTTCTGAGGCTTGTTGGTGTGCGTGCTTGTATTTTGACTGTTTTAAAAGCTTGTTTGGTTCAGGCCTCGTTTTTTGAGCCTCGTTTTACTAAATACCCCGGGGTTACTAGTAAACTGAGGCTCGAAAAACGAGGCTCGGCCATTATTTCATTTTTAAGGCATACTATCTATTAAATGTTGTTATACCATTGTGGGTCTGGGTATAGGGATTGTGGGATTGCATGTTGGGTGTCCCGCGGGTTTGAAGAGTGTCTGAAGCTTGTGGGGTGTGTGTACCTATGTTTTGACAGTGTTGAAAGCTTGTTTGGTTCAGGCCTCGTTTTTCGAGCCTCGTTTTACTAACACCCAATGCTTGGCACTGGTCTGTACAAGTTTTCAACATTGTTCAATTCGGTCGCAAATATTTGGCGATGTCACGACCAAAATGTTTGGTAGCGAAAATTTCGTTTGGAGGCCGAGTATAGACTGACGTAGCTATAATCACCGTGTAAACTTTTATTGACATTCTGCAGATGGTTTAAGCTGTTTCACAGGTTGTTCCGGTCATTGTTGTGACTATTTCGGTAACAGGAACATCTCGACAATTACGCCAGACATGTCTAAACTAGGTTGTTGGAACAAAGATGTTTATGAAGGAAAAGAAACTTCTGAGATATGTCGTGGTGAATATTTCTTTGAATGTATCAAAGTGGATGTTCAACTGCAACGAGGAAAATATGACAGTAAGTAGGGGACGGTGGGGCGGGTTGGCCCCCTTTTCATTGAAACTCCCCTAAATTGGACATGATAAGGTCTAGAAGATTTTCTTGTTTACACAAGATAGATATATACCCGAACTATACGTTGCGTAAATACTAAGACTCTGCGGCTTATCGTATTCAAATAATAGAGAAAATAAAAAAAATGTTGTCAATGAGGGCCAACTTACCCCGCATGCGGGGCAAGTTACAAAAAAAGAGTCGTGCTCATTTTGCAGTGACACATTTCATACATTATGTTTTTTTAAGTGAAGCACGGGAATGTTCTGCATACAAAAATGTCCTTTTAGGATGAAATGCCATACGGTAATATATTAATACATATATCGATCTTTTAAAAAGATACGTTATCACCTACAGTGTTATCTGCATGCAAAATATGCAATATATGCAACATATTTCCTAAAAGACTTCTTGCGTCTTGTTATACGCATCTATTTACTTGTTTAGAGTTAAAATCGTGTTAAACGTCATAAATGTTATTGTGCTCGAGTCTGAGTAGCTTATCACACCATCTTGGGCAAATTCGCCATAGGGCCAACTTGCCCCGTGTGCTAGTGGGCGAACCCGCCCCATAGTCCCAGTTTTGACTTATCCTCGTGGTATACCGACCAAACAAAGAATAAAGAGGATTTGATCTCATGAGATGTTAGACATGTACCATACCTCATAATTAATAATAATAACTTGAACCAGCGAAGTAATATTTTGACACTAGTACAAAATTACTTTTGCTCAAAAAGATTACTAAAGTAACTAAAAAACTTGTTTTATTGATAACTCCCACAAAGAGCTGAGTTCGGTCTTGTAAATTTTATGGTAAATTTAATTTGATGCTTTATGCATAACCAAAAATCACCAGTTACATAATTCTCCCAACGTCACGTGAGCTACGAGGTGGGCCAACCCGCCCCGAGGGCCAACCCGCCCAACCCCCTATACTATATGATCACTGAAAATATTGATTGGTCAAAAAATGGTATATATAAAAGACATATTAAAATTTAGTCATTATAAATGGAATATTTGAGCCAAAACATGACATTCAATGGTCAAACATTACATGTTATGATATCATGAATATAAGGGCTAGCGTTAAGGCTGCAGTCCTTAAATCATCTCGCTCGGCTTTACGTCATTTTTACTGCAAGTTTTTACCTACTTACACATATCAGAGTATCACAATTTTTGACGTGCATATGGAATAGAGTCTCTAGTTTATACAGGAATCTTTACTAGTGATTTCACGTCCATTATCAAGGTCAAAATGACTACTTCGAAAAATTGACGCCCTTTTCGCCGAAACCTCATAATTTCATGATGTTCGAAAAATTCGATTGTTTTCAAATTTTGACAAATTGTAGGCTTGATATTGAATTACAAATAATATTTTATAAATATGTGGTGTTGATTTTGAATGATGATGTAACAAACCCGCTTTGTTTTTCCTGAAAAAACGGACGTGAATTACGACTCTGAGATCGCCCTGTTTGAGCTGTGAATTGCCTGTTTTTAGTACCTACATTATCTACATTTTGCCTGATATATTCATTCGCATAATTTACTTACAAATTGAGCATTCCATTGAGGCAAAAATTGCAATTTTTATGTACCGGTAAACAAAAGAAAATTACGGCATTCTAATGTTTATGTTTTAGATTTTAGTTCACGGTCTCAACGCTGTCTTGATAGCTCAGCGGGAGATCCTTCGCTTCGTAATGCTTGACTAACCCCTGTCGTAATTATCTACATGTAGGGCCTATAATAATTTTTGATTTGTTCAATTGATTTTACTTCACATTTTTTGTGGTTTTTGTTATTATTACTAGCAGGAGCGCTCGCTTCGCTTGCGCCCCTGCTAGTTACTGAGTTCGGTCGGGCAGATCAGTAAATGGGGCGATGTCATTCTCTTTCTAGGTGTTGGGTTTGAGTGATCAATGAATGGATAAAAAGAATTACTAAGATTGCATTTGCCATAAATAAGCCTTTTAGGTTTAAATTGTTGGCACTTTTTCCAGCATAGACCTACACGCTCAGGCCTTCTCAAATAGCGGCCCGCCGGCCAAATCCGGTCCACGTACTACTTTTATTTGGCCCTTTCATTGCCTCTGGAAAACAGAAGTATAATATAGGAAAAGCATTGAAAAAAATCTTGATTTTGCCCTCCAATATGTATTTTTGAACTGGCGTTTGTCCTTAATGGCCCGCCAACAAATTTAATTGAGAACCCCTGATGTCAGAAATGATCTGAGAGATGTGTTAACTATAGCGATGGTCACGTTACTCGCTTGATATGAATTATAGAGTTTAAATAAACAAATGGAGACAATCGTCTCGGCTCATTCATTTTTAAACAGTGTAATGTGAACATATTAAACTTTATCGAGGTTTGTGTTTTTATAGAAGCTGTAGGCCTACAGAGTAGACATAACAGGTAAATTAAGGTATATTCTTCTTTATTGTTATCATGATCAAGGCACTTGAATATTAAGTAATTTGAAGGTCAGTTTCATCATGTTCATAAGTAGGATCGTGACTTAGCAGACAGCCTTTACTCAAATTGCTTTACTTGATTAATTGCATTCAATCTTATCAATGGCAACTTGTTCATCAATATCGTGTTTGGTAAAATCGTAGGCCATATCGAAAAGATTTCAATGAAATATCTCATATAATGACTTAGCATTAACATGTACAATGCACACACACAGTCTGTGAGTAATTGTTCCAGTTCAATGAGTACCTATTTGTTCTGCATGCTTCTTCCTCAACAGTGTAAAAATAGGTCGCATGACTGTTGATGTGTTTTTACATCATAACGGCGCCAAATATTGACCGATTACAACACTTTAAAAAGATTCAAGTAGATTAATATTTTCTTCATGGAATAAAAAGCGGAGCCTGCCAATTTATAGTGTTGGACATATAAAATGAGGGCCTACTTGCACCCCAGGTATAGACCAAAATAGCACAAATCATATACCGCCAATGTTATAATGTGGATTATTTTAGACAGGGACAAGAGTGTTCTAACTTCGTAACGACGACGTTTCTCAACCGAATTGGACAAAATTTCGGGGGAATGGTTCTAAATATATGTTGTGTTGAACTAAAGGCAAAGCTAAGAAAAATAATGCTTATTTTTTTCCTTATGCCATGCGAAAGTCAAAAAAACCCAATTTGCCTATATGTTATATCATTGGGTTATTTTGAGTATAGACAGAAGAGACCACTTTTCCATATGTACTGTATATAGTATCTTGTCCATAATCCATAACTGAAGGCTTGAAGTTCAAGAGATTTTTAGATACTGAACAGCTTAGCTTAATAAATGCAATCAAACGTAAAAATAATTTAATCACATTGCAAGTGGTGACATTAATTTCAGCTTTCAAGCTTCTTAAGCTTATCCATTACTTTTCCGATTCGCATGTCTTCCACTAGCGATATTTTAGTCCGGTAAGTTTCTATTCATTTCAACGGTGAGTGTTTTGTTCTCAATAATGGACTCACGCTAGGATGAATAGAAACTTCCGGGACTGAAATATAGGCTAAGAAAATTAATGAAAATTATGGCCATTAGTCAAACAAATTGCAAAAGTAATGATATTTTCAGGATAATATCATACATACATACATACA